>WEKY01014598.1:79938-106644 GCA_013390045.1 Picathartes gymnocephalus
AGGGGTGTTTGTTTTTTTTTTTTTTTTTTTTTGGGGGGGGGGATGGATAAAATGTTCTTGCTTTGGCTTTCCTCAAGGTTGAACTCCTTTTCATTTTTTTTAGACGGTTCCTCAGACCGTGGGAAAGATGCTACCTTGGCTCTGCGATGACATTTCTGCCAAGTCTGGGATGGGGTGGGGGGGTAGGAGACTAAGGCTTTGAAACCTCTGCCCAATTCTCCTCTTCTCGTTTGCCTGCCTCTTTCATCCAGCTGGGCTCCTCCAACAACTGGATGCCTCCAGTGGGCCCCGTTCTCCAGCAGATGTACAACTTTCAATTATTTTCAGCACATTTTAATCAGGCCTAGTTCTGATAACGCCCTAATTAAAGAGACCTCACTATCGGCAGCTCGGTTCAGAACTCAACTTTCTTATCACATTCCTGAAGCTTTGGGTCAGGCAACACCGGAAAACACGGCCAAAACCTCGTGCTGCTCCGAGCTGAGTTTTGAAGGTCACCGAAACTCTGTGGCGGGCCAAAAGTAACGTAGAAAGTGTCAGTGTTTTCTGAAAGTTAAAAAAGAGGCAGGGGAAACGGGGAAAAGGGAGGTGAAGGTTGAGCCTCTACCCTGAGGGCTGAGGGAGGAGATAAGGAGCGAGAAACAGCTGTGGGATGGGAGCCCGTAAGGTACCGGCCTGTCAACGCTGCTCGCCTCGCCGCGAAAGGAGCTCTGCTCCTAGGGTCAGGGGGATGTGAGGGAGATTTGGCCGGGAACAAGCCAGTCCCACTCCTATCCCAGCCCCGACTCAAAATCACCGTGAAGGTGAAGGTTTTAAAGCCTTCTTTCATTCCTCCTGTGGCTTCCTCCGTTTCTCCCGCTCAGCCGCGCAGGTTAATGAAGCCTTGTAATGTCGCTGCACCCAGCCTGTCTGCAGATAGAATAAAATGGAGAAGCAACATTCGAATCCCTTTGCTGCCTCTCCGTTTTATTCTCTCTGAAACCCGCAGAGACCTGCCCAGCGCCGAACACCCGGCACCGAAAGGAAACTGAGACAGGAGCCTGAAAACAGCCCCTGAAAAAATCACTCTCCAGCCACACGCCCCATCCAGACGAGTCTGTGAGGGATGCCCGTGCTGAAATAAGCGGGTTATGGGAGAGGAGTATGAGGGAGAAAATGCTCGTAGTCCCTTTGGTTTGTTTCCCCTGCCCGCGAAGGACTTTTTGTTTTGTTTTGTTGGATTTTTTTTTTTTTTTTGTTTGTTTTGTTTGGTTTGGTTTGGTTTGGTTTGGTTTGGTTTTGGGTTTTTTTTAAGAGTGACTCTCGGAGGAGCTTGGTTCTCGGGGTAAATGCTGATGAGCCGAGAAGCCTCTGAGATAATATTACTTTGTAATTACTTTTTTAGCTGAAGTTGTTTAGCCAGCTCCAAGTCATTAATGAAAGTTGGTGTCCAAGCACCTGATTTACGATTCTGTGCCGGCCCGGGGTCAGCAGAGGTGGTCTCTTTCCATCTGAATCTGCTCGGTGTAGGAAACAAAATAGTCTGTTTATTATTCTGGAGAGCAATTTTCGCTGAAAGGAGGAGTTGTATTTTTGCATGTAACATTCCGCCTCTTTATTGCAGACTCTTCAGAAAGCCGCTTTTAACAAAATAAAAAAGCGCAAGATTAAAGGGTAACTTCTAAATTGGAAGCGCCAGATGAGTACACCGAGCAGATGGGAATCTTCCTCTTTTAATATGAGCATCAATTAACGAAAACATCCTTTTTATTGCCAAAGCCGGTCTGTTCTCTTTAAACACGAACGAGACTTCCGACTGTCCGCGCCTCGGCCGCGGGCTGGGCTCGGCTCTCCCCGCAGAGCGCTGCGGCCGCAGCCTCGCGATGTGCGAGGGGGCAGAGGGGACGGAGGGGCTCAGTCTGGTCCTGTCCCTGCCCTCAGGGTGGGCAGCCGCCCGCGGGGGGATCGGTGAAGTGCGACGAACGCGAAGCATTTGGAGCCCGCGGTGCGTGGCCGCGGGCCCCCCTCGCTCGCCGGCCGCCCGGAGGGGCTCGGCGGAGGCTCCTGCTAACCCCGCTGTGCTCTCTCCGCCAGGTTACAGCACCGTGGCCTTTGACGGCACCCCCAGCTACGGCCACACGCCCTCCCACCCTGCCGCCCAGTTCACCAACCACTCCTTCAAACACGAGGACCCCATCAGCCAGCAGCCGTCCCTAGGTAATTCCTGCATCAAAGGGCTCTGTCGGGCGGCTGGCGACCCGCAGGGACCCTTCCCAAGAGGGGGGGCTCTGTGCAGGCCTGGCACAGAGCTGGAGCTGCCCGATGCTGGAGGCCGGGGTTCAGTGCAGAGCAAGCGGAAGGGAGGCCTCTCGCCCCAAGGGTTAACTCTGTGCTGCTCTCTCCGCAGGGGACCAGCAGTACTCGGTGCCTCCCCCGGTGTACGGCTGTCACACGCCGACCGACAGCTGCACGGGCAGCCAGGCGCTGCTGCTCCGGACGCCCTACAACAGGTACCTCGGCCCGCAGGAGCTTTGCCTGCCCTCCTTGTGCGCGGGTTGTTGTTACTGGGACGCGCTCTCTCCCCCGCATGCCGTTCGAACAGCTTCTCTTTTATGCAAGGAAACAGATTTATTCTTTCCCTTCTCAAAACAACAACAACAACAAAAGATTCACGCGTAAAAACCAAACCCTACTAAGGCAAAACCATCCCACCCAAACAAACAAACAAAAACCCTACAAAAACAAAGAAACCGACCACAAAAACTAGCACCCCCAAAGCCCCACAAAACGAAAAACGTTCTCGCGCCTTCCGTCGCGGGCCCCGCTGTGTCTCGGAGGTTTCCCGGGCCGGTTCGCCCTCCTGCGCCGGGGTCGGAGGGGGCGGCGGCACCACTCGGCTCTGGCAGAGCATCCCGGCGGGGCCGGGAACGGTGCGGCCGTCTAGGGGGAGCCGCACTCCGGCAGCAGGTGCCGGCCGTCTCTGGAAAAGGGAGCCGGGCTGCCGGCACATCTTGGGTCTGTCGCGTAGCTAGCGGGTGCAATGAATTTGGGATTTGTCCTTAACCGCAGCGGGGGAAGTGCTTGGGGCAGCCCGGCTGAGCCCCACGCCTCCTCTCCGGTCCCGGCTCTGGGTGCCTCCGCAGCCCCGGAGCTGTTCCCCGAGGCCAGGAAGGTGTGGGAGTGCTGGCTGCTGAGCAGCAGCCATGGGCAGAGCGTGGTACAGGCAATTAAAACTCAGCTCCGTCCAAGGGCTTCGTCTTGCAGGCCAAGAGCCGTTCCGATGGCTCCCAGGAGTGATGGGAACTGGCCCGCAGGGAAGTTATTTATTGAAATCGGGGCAATAAACCTATCGGATTTCCTTGCTAGAGGAAGGTGCGTCTGGAGCTTTGCTGCAAGCAAAGACATCTCTTTGCCAACAGACGGGCCCGTGGCAAGCGCGGCTTCCCGGGTTGGTTTTTTTTCGGTCTGACATGGGGGCTGGGTGTTGGAGTTTTACAACGTGTTTAGTGAGTAAAAGAAGTTCCCCAAAATTTATTCTTCAACTTTTTGTGAACTTGGAGCCAGTCCCGTATCTTGGAGTTGCTAAGTAACTCTCGCACACAAAACAATGCGCCTCTGCGAAGGAAGCCGCGAGCGACTCCTCTTGCAGGCCGGTTGTATAATCTCAGAGTAATCGACAGTGGACGTGAGACAACAAAATTCTGTCACTTCCAGAAGCCACTTCGCTAATGAACGTGAGTTGACGTCAAGGGAAGGAGGGAATGAGGTAATGAAGGAAGGAAAGAAGCCTATCCAGAGAGATTAGCTTGCAGAATAATTGGCGGGGCGAACTCCTGCGCTGAAGTGACAGAGATTGCTCGCCGCGCAGGGAAATCTATAAATATGGTTTGGAGGAGGCTTGGGGAGGGCAGCTCCGAGCGGCCGCGGGCAGCAGCCGCCTTCCCCGGTCCCCCTGGGGCCCGGGGCTTGCCCTCGCCCCTCTCCTGGAAGCGGCAGCTCCTGGAGGTGTGGTTCCGATAGGAAAACGCTGATAGTGTCGAGAGCTCCGTTTGCCTCCACCGAGCCAGCGTCGGGCAGGGGCTGAGCGCAGAGGTCACCGCCCTAACGCGGTCACCTCCCGTCCGGCGCTTCGGGACCCGCTCCCGGCGCGAGTGCGGTGGGCAGCGCTGCGCCACGAGGGCCGAGTTCCTCCCGACCTCAGCCTTGATCCTGCCCTGCTCCCTGGGAGGTTTACGGCTCGCTCCAGTAAGATAAGGATTTAAGCCTTTAAACCTCACAGGAGCCAATACGGGGTGTGGGAGTGTAAGCGAGGCAGAGCTTGTTCCACGCCGAGGGCAGCCCCAGCTGTACAAAGCCTGCTCCCGCATCGAGGCCCGCACAGGTGGCTGAGCTCGGTGCGGCCTCTCCTTGTCCCCTAGCGAACACGTTCTCAAAACCGCCTGGAAAGTGTGGTCAGGAAAGTGAATGAGTCGTTGCAGCACGGAAACGGGCGGGACTCGTTTGCCACATCGCCAACGCCCTGAAAACGCACTGTCCTTATCCATATTTATCTTGATTTGGCAAAATAGTGATTATTATTTTTTTTCAAGACCGCATTTTTTTCGCACCTCCTTCTTGAGGATTTCTCTTGCTTGTCGCAGTTCAGGTCAAGTCCGACAGCTCTGCTTTGTCAAATGATTTCTCGGTCGCCGCATCCGAGTGCCGGGGCTGGCGACCATGTCCAAGCCCGCTGCGCGCCTCCCTACGCACATGGCGCCCGTTGCGCGGAGTGCGCAGCGAGCGCACAGGGGATGGTGCTCAGCCCCTTAGTGGGGGTTTCGCCGTTCCTCGCACTGGCCGGGGACAGCAGGCGCTCCCGTTCGCCTTCAGCAGTGGAGAGAGGGGGATGTGGCGGAGAGAGAGAGGTCGGGAACGGGAGGTGTTTTTGCCTCTGTGCCCGGCGGGATGCGGCACAGAGGCAACACCTCATCCCCTCCTCTCTGCGTCTCCTGGGACGCCCGAGCAGCGCTGGTCTGTGATCCCCAGCCGAGGCTGCGGGTCCGCTCTACCTTGCAGGGATGGCCATCCCTCCGTCACCCCCGTCTCGGATCCGCCGTGTCCAACAGGACCCGAGGGGCGATGGTTCGGCGGGCGGAGATGGAGCGAGAGAGTAGAGGATGCAGAGGGAGCCACCTCCACCTGATGCTCTCACTTCGCCCTCCTCGCCATCTCTCCAGCTGGATGCGAGGCACCCTCCCGTCTCCCCCGCTCTCCGCGGAGCGCGGTTCCAGCCTGGCCCGCGGGGAGCTGGGCCAGGTCGCGAGTGCGAGTGGGCAGGAGGGTCTCTCGGCCAGGACAGCTCCCGGCCCGGCTGCTTGCCAGCCCGTCTGCATTGCCGAGGCACTCGGGGCTCAAAAGCCTCGCCTTCTCTCCCGTACCGAGGCAAAGTCGGGAAGAAAGAAAGGGTTGAAAGACCGTAATTCTTGGGCTGGAAGCAAAACTAACTCTGAAATCTCTCGCCTCGGCCACTACTTGCTCTCTGTTTATGGCCCGGCCCGCTGCGCTGCCAAGGAACCCCGCGCCTGTGGTTAGTAGCTGGACACGGGTGACAAACCCGCGCAGATCGCAAGCGTACGTTTGTGGGTCCATTAAAATGGTGATGTGAACTTTTCTACCTCGCGCTGCTTAATGTAGTAAACATGCTTGATGTTGAAAATTTACTGTGAGTCACACTTGCAAAGACTTTAAAAGTGGAGGAGTCTCGGTTCAGATTATAGCTCTTTCTGTGCAGAGGTCAAGAACTCGGTAATACTGCAGTGCAGGCCAAAACAAACTCTATATGATCTACTACTGGTTTCCTTTTAAGTTCCCTTTTTGCTCAGCGTTGACTTCCTTTTATTTCACTCCAACTTACATTAATCCCCGTTGTAGAAGTGTTCCCCCCCCTTCCTCTCGTTTCTCTTTAAAAACATCTTTGTAATGAAAATAAGTTATTTTTAGTGTCTTCTCTGTGGCCGCTCGAAGGGCCAAGGATTCAGATTGGAATCAGCGCAGGCATATCCCTGGAGACGCTGCTTTCCTCCTCCTCATTCAAACCCCATCCAAAGCCGAGATTTGGAGCGAAGCTGTTGGTTCCATGAGATCATCTCACGGTACTGTCGATAGTAAACCATGGTGAGGCGTAAATGGCGTTAGGGACATCCTGTTCTCTGTCACACGTCAGATGCGAGGTGTTCGATCTGAGCCGGTGCCCGGTGGCCCCCGGGCAAGCGGCGGCCGGCAGGGCCGTTCTTATCTCCGGGTTTAAGGGACGCGAAGCCCGGCGGTGCCCACATGCCTCCGGCCCAGGGCCGATTTATCCAAAGCTCTGGCAATCCCGGCTTTTTCGAGATGAAAACCTCGCAGCTCCGTGGCTCAGCACAGGAAAGAAATTTCTGTCCCTGGCCGCTGCCGGCCGCAGAGATCGCACAGACCTCACATGCAGCCCGAGGCAGGGAGTGCGGGTGCCGCTCCGTGGGCATCCCGGTACCCGGGAGTGGCCCATCCGGGGCGTGCCGAGAGTCCGAAACGCGGCCCGGCTCGGCTCCAGCGCCCGGGGGGCGGCCCGGGCTGGTGTGGGGTCCGAGGCTGGACACCTGGTCTCCCCGCACCCATTCCCTGGCTCCAGCCCCCTGCAGTAGGAGAACGAGCGGAGGCGAGGGCTGGGGGTCTCTCCTGGGGCTCCCTGCTCAGGAGACACCAAATGAGGCAGAGCGGGGTTTAGCGCAAGTAGCGGAGTTCCGCTCCCAGCCCTCTCCCAATGCTTTCCACGACGGCCAGCCTGCCCGAAAGCCGCTCGGGGCTCCCTTCGGAGGCTGAAGCCAGCTTGGGCTCCGCCGTTGTGCTGCGGCCGGCGCTGCAGAGCGGAGCGGGGCGGGGGGAGCGCGTTTGGCCGGGCGGGTGCCCGGAACGCTGCGGCGGCGCCGGGGCGCGGGCACCGCGGAGCTCCCGGGGCACCTTGGCTTGGGCACTGTCACCCAAGGGCGGCATGGAACACGGTGGCTGCGAGCTGTGACAAGATGAATAAGTGTATTGCTTTATGAAAAAGCAAAGGAGGGGAAAAAGTGGATATTGTGGGGGAGGGTCTTATAAATGAACTGTCAAGGGAGAGAAAGTTAAAGGGAAATCTCCTGCTGTAAATGCATCGGGCGGGCACTTCTAATAAAAATCAGGGTCCTGGAGGAATTAATTACAGCAGCATTACAGGAAGAATTCGTGGAATTGCAAAACGTAGTTGGCACAGACCAGCACGGACTGCTGCTGCAAATGGGGAAACTGCAGGAGAGTTTAACAATTCCTGAGCTGATATGCAGGACATTGTAGTAGCATAATAGCACTTCAGACACACTAATGAATAATAGTGTCCAGTGATACTGACAAATGATATTACGCATACTTCGAGATTGAAGTCACTTAATTTGTTTTTATATGCAAAAGCTTCCCACTGGAATCTGGCTTTTTTAGGTCGCTTCTACCTGCCACGAAGTAAAAAAAAAAAAAAAAAAAAAAAAAAAGACAAAGAAGAAAAATACCCTCTTCTAACAACAAAATGGTATAAATTCACCGCGTAAATCCAGCGAATTATGTGTAATTAATCGGGGGGGGGAAGACTTGGGTTTATTGTGAGCGGCCGTTCCCTGGCATCAATCACAGCGCCCGCCTGAAGGGCGGTGGGCTCGCACCGCACCCACCCCGCGCTGGCCGGGGTTGCGGGAGCTGCGCTGCGGGGACAGCCCGGGGCGGGGGAGCCTGCCCGGGCCGCGGCACCTCCTCGGCCCCGTGGGGACCTGTCCTGCCGGGAGAGCGCTCCGAGGGCTCCGTGCCCGCCGCCCCTCACCGCGGCCGCGCTGCCCGCCTGTGCCGTCCCGAGCGGAGCTGGAGAAGCCGCGGCTGCAGCCTTCGCCGGGCTGCCTTCGGTGTGGAGCGGCGGGGAGAGAGCCTGCTCCAGCGCTGAGCTTCGTTTATCGCTCAGCCACTCCATTTTTCTCCTGCTTGTCAAGCCCCTCTATGTACCGACATCCATCACGAGTCACGATAGCTGTTTCACTCCGTTACCCACGTGGTCTCTCACACTCCTGGTTAAAACAGTTAACAGATTTGACTTTTTAAAACAAATAATCCTTTGCGTTACCCCGCCGGGCTGCTTATATTCGTTTCGTTCATTTCAATGTGTCAATATCGAATATTATTTTTCAGGAAGGAAAAAGTTTTATGTTTCTATTTTCAGGTTTTTGCAAATAGTCAGGCTTGCAGATTCAAAGCACTTTTCGAGCCACGGATTTTATTTTATTTCCTTTTATTTTTAAAAATTCATAATGCATCGATAAAAGGGATTATATAAAATAAATTCACTTTCTACTGTTACATATTTTTTAAAAACAACCAAGAAATTGTTGATATTCTGATGTTTTGGTTTTTATTTGATAGCTGTAATTTTAGCTCTAATTCTACATCTTTTCACAACAGTGACAATTTATACCAAATGACCTCACAGCTTGAATGCATGACATGGAATCAAATGAACTTGGGATCCACACTGAAAGGGTAAGGAGCTTTGTTCTCTTCTAACCTGTTGCCCTAGGGTAGCTGCATTTCTGAGCTGAAATGCAGCTTGGGTTTTATGATTTGAATCTGGTCAATGGCACGAAAAAGATACTGTCCGGTCCTGAGAGTGGCTCATCACCTGGCGGTAGTTTGCCGTGGTTTTGGAGATGGTTGGCCCAGCCTGGGCGGAGGGTCGGGGTGCTGGCTGGCCGTGCCCAGCGCTGGGTGTGTCAGGGGTTCCGGTGGCACCGGGCAGGGCAGGGCAGGGCTGGGCTGTGCCCGCTCCCGGTGACTGGGCCGCTCCCGGAGGGGCGGCCGCGGCCACTTCGCGCTCTCCTCCTTGAGCTGTCGCCCCTTCCTACCGTCCCTCTTCCCTTTCCCTGCCTTCGCCAGGCCCTGCGTCCTGTGTCCCGGCCCGGCCGCCTCCCGGTTTCCTTCCTCCCGGCCATTGTCGCCCTCCCACCTGCCGGGAAGAGGGTCCAGCCCGCCTCCCCCGCGGGGCTTCCTGCGCCGGGGCGGGCAGGAAGGCTCCGAGGCGCCGCGGGGCCCCGCCGCGGTGGCGGCCGCTGCAGGGCGGCCGGGGCTCCGGTGCCGCTGCCTCCGCCTCCACGCCCACCGTGCCCGGTGCCTCCGTGGTTCTGCCAGGCCTGGGGATCCCCCAGTGCACCGGAGGCAGGAGCGGGACCCGAGGGGCTGGAGCGCTACCGCATCCTCGCCTCGGTCCATCCACAGTCGCTGCCGTGAGCGGCAGAGCCACCCATTGATCTACGCCAAGGGAAAGCCACAGATTGCCTACTCTGCTCAGAGGAGATAATTCACTGCTCGGAGGAGATAATTGACTCTGAAAACTCCCCCACCAAAGGCAGGTGTTGCCAGCTTTGAGCTGTTCTCAGTGTCTAAGTGAGTGCGGTCTCAAGGGAACAGCAGGGGAAGCTGATAAAAGCCTGCACAGATCTGTGCTTCCATGTAGCTGTCCATAGATGTGAAAATGTTGTTCAAGATGGACTTTGTGTACAGTGCTGTACTGTGATAAAGGAAAAGAAAAAAGGTTCTTCTTGTAGTACATTCACCAATGGAGTTTGAAGGTTAGAGGGAGAACATAGTAGCGTAGTAAACTATCTGTATTGAGGTGACTGAGAGAATTGAACCTGAAGAAATCCGTCAAGAAGCTTTCTTCTGGTTAGAGAAGATCCCAAAATCCTACAGTTGTGTTCAGTTCACATCTTTGCTGCCAATCCCCTCTTTTTAAAGGCTATTTCCTACTTTTCTTTTGTAAATCTTTTTGATTTCCTCTTGAAACTGTACCCTTTAAAGATCAGTCATTGCAATATTAGACACTGTTTTGTCTCTTCTGAAGAAAATATCCTGCAGAGTGGAGAAACACATCAACCTTGACTGAGGTCCAAGTTATTAAAGCAAGGAAGAGGTTATTCTTTGGGGAACTCAGTGAAAAAAAAAAAAAGTCACAATAGAAATATTAAAGGAGTACTGAACAAAATAAATGGCTTCTTGCTTGTCCAGGAGTCAGACTGTTAGCAGTGTAAAGTATGTGACCTAGGATGCATGGAAAGGGGGAAAAAATCAAGATGAATGATCTATGGTAAAACAAAGCTGAAAGTTTTGGTATAGGCCAAGATTGTAGAATCTGTGGAAAATCAGTGCTAGACATAGCCTCATCACTGGTAATATGAGCCAAAATAGTTATCTGTCTTTTCTGGCTGAGAGTTACAATACACAGTACCTCCAATCTCAGTTGCCATGAACATAAGGTATTCTTCCCAAGATTTACATCTTTAAAATATATGAACTGTTCATAAGTGATTCCCAGGCGTTTAGTGTTTCAGATGCTTTTCTCAATCTCGTAGTTGTAATTTAAGAATTTTGGAGTCAATCTTCCTGTTGAAATATGGAGCTTCTAGATTCTGTCCAACGATGACAGTCCCTGTTTAGCTCCTTGCCTTCAGTTCTCCCCAGCACTTCTTCCTGGCTTCAGTGAGACTTTTGCATATTATAAGAAGGAAGAAAACTTTGCCAGTAAGTTCTGCAAATAGTTAGAGAATTCTACAGTTATATAAAACTTTCGGGTCATACACTTTATACTTGACAGCAGACCAGGTCAGTAGCTTGCTTTTTTGGGTTCATGCTCAGCATAAGTTTAACACACTGAAATGGAATTTTTGCAGTGCAATTGAGGTAGAGTTGGTTGGCAGTTTCTGTGCTCAAGTTGTCTAGCAGTTTATCTGAGAGCATCCTGGTTCTAGCTCTTTGCAGTCTTGCCAATATTTGGGTGCCAATATTCAGCTCCAGAATCCCTTCAACCCAGATTAAAAGATTGAAATTGGGCAAAGAATACTGTCAGGTGGCCAAAGCTGCGTCCTTTTCCGTCGTTGTGAAAATCATTCCCATTGAGTTGCAAGCTTATGACCAGCCCTATTTGTGTGGCAACAGCAGCAAGAGCCTGGCATCTAAACCCTTGAATGATTTCATTCCTCAGAGCCTGCTTCAGCCTGAGGCTTTGAGGCCATGGAAGACTTTCTTTCCTGAATGCTTTTTCCTTCGTAGATATTTTAATGTTGGATATTGCAACTGAGGGCAAGAATTTTCTTCATCTTGGTGGAGTTTGGTCTCTGAGTGCTTTAGTGAGTGTAAGCTTCAGGAAACTGTGGAAGGCATGGCCTGAGAGACAGGCAGAGGTGGGCAGTAAAAGGTGTGGAACAGAGATCCTGGCCAGGATCCTCTCCTGAGGATCTCCTCACCATTGCTAAATGGTGAAGAGAGACAGCTGAAGTGAAGTGAGATGTTGTCTTCTGCCAGAGTACAGCACCATGATGGACTGGCAGGGGAAGGGGAGAGAGGTGTTAACAGGGAGGCAGACAGAAAAGGCTGCAGCCATGAATTCTAGAGGTTTCTACTCGCTGGCAAACCAAAAGGATGTCTGATGGCCCAAGATGAGCTTCCCTCTGCCAAGAGGTGACCCTGGAGAAGATGACAACCCATTACTGCTACCATACAGTCCAAGTGACTAGAATTTGCATTCTAGCTTTTCTCTTGGGCTCAGAATTCCAAACTGAATGAGCTCTGATTGAGCTCTAGTTGTTCTTACAACCAATGTGAGGGAAGAGCAGTGCCCTGTGAGGTTGCGTGTGTTAATTGTGTTGCTTGTTTGTCCAGGCACCTCTCTGTCATCTTCTGAACTTTGGGTGGACCAGAGGGAGGGCTGGCTTGTCTGTGAGCTGTCTCACAAACTGGCAGCTTCTGGGATCTGAAAGGAAAACTTCATTGTTAAGGCAGTGAACCTCACTGTGGGACTGGATTTTATCTCCTCAGACTGTTTGCTGATGATTTGTTCCTCATTTGTGGTATTTTGTTTGGAGCAGCTGAGATCAGATTTATTCTATTGTGGGAAAGTCAGTGGGTCCCAGACATCTCAAAATGCATGTTCCACATTAGTGGACACTTTTGCCATTGGTTTCTGTCCTTCATATTTTTGTGTTGCTTTTTCATTTGTCCAGTAGGAAAAACACTGCTTCCTTCCATAGTGGTTCTAGAGGTAAATATCAGGACTATAAAACCCTCCTTTATACTTGGATGAGTTAAGTGTAAAAGTGACATGGAAATAACTGATATCAAGCAGGAAATGATACAGCATGGCAGATGAGAAGTGTAGTTACATTCCCAACAGCAAGACTCAATGTAATTCAGCTGCTCGAGTGAAAAGCTTTGATCCATATTTCTAAGAGTCATCTGAAATCAGGCATAGAACCAGACAATATTTTGGTTTCCCCCTTTTGGTTTTGCTTGGATATTAAACACTCAGCATGTTCCATGGAAATTGGTATTTATTGCTGTTTTCTCAGGCTCACTGTAAGGAGTACTAGGTATGATCTCTGTAGAACATTATTAAAACCACATCTAAAACAAGGCAGTGAAAACCTTTCTTGTTTAGGAGTGAATTGTAAAGGTTTTTCTGTTTGGCTTTGGTGGTTTTATTAGTAACATTTGGAGGTGCAAAACTTCCCAGTTGGGTTCAGTTCTGCAACCAAGATGAGCTGGAAATGGGCAATAACCTCCTGTCTCTAATATGGAATTTATCCTTTCCCAATGATAGCTGACGGTCTCATTTTGAAGGGAAGGCTTTGGTGAAATCCTGATTCCACTCAGGTCAATGGTTAAAAAAATCCCAAACCAAAGAAAGAATATTGCAGTCAAAACCACAAAGGTCCCCTGAAAATCTACAGCCTTTCTTTCATCAACCAGTCAATTCTCTCATTGAGGTGGGCAGAAGGGCTCAAATCTGTGAAATCACTTTTTTTTTAATATTCCTTTGCCTTGGAAAGGGCAGATAAAAATGCAGCTTCGTACTCCACCCTCTGTAATAGTATTAGACAAAAACCAGGCAGAAACAGGATCTTCTTTATAACTAAAAAAAATCAGGATCTTTTTCTGTCTCTGTACATATTTTTCCCAGGGTGCTAGGATGGTAAATATTTTAGCAGAGGGAATTAATTCTACTTCTCTTCCTTTATGTTCTGTTATCAGTGAGACTAGCCCACACCCTCACTTTGCCTCATTTTTGGCTCTGTTTCTAAACCCTAAAATTCCTGTTCCTGCATTGAAACACAATTAAATTGAAGCTTAATGCAGTGCCTGTTTTATGTAATCTTGCTTTCTGGCTTTTTTTATTCTTCCAAGTCTGAATCTCATGAATCAATGTGTATTCACATTTCATCTGAAATTTTCTAGCTCTCCTCAGTGTGCCCTAAAGCTTCCCTTTTTTGGTTTATGATATAATAATAAAAAGCTTAACTCTTCCGATTAAGTTGTAGCTGCTTTATGCATTAGACAGGCAATTTCAGTTTTACAAAGTAAAAATGGTGTGAGAGAGAAATTGCAGCTTGATTATTTTTTAAAAATATTCAGATTAGAATGTCATCTTTTATGAGTTTTTTTTTATAACCACTTAGATTGATACAACTCTCTAAAGCTGCTCTGTTTTTCATCACACATTCTCATCTGTAAACCCTTCATTTTTATTAATCTCTGTACAATCTGTACAGCTCTGAGATTAATCATTTTAAAAGAGCTACTCTGCGAGTGTTAAGGATTTGCTGGGCTAATGGTAAATGCAAGTGCTTCTAAATACTCTACAGCACAGAGCTCTTCCTTTGCAAGTTTCAGCCTTTGTTTCTCAGTTATCTAGAATTACATTTTATGGCTGTGTTTCCAGGTCTGGCTGTCTAGATCCAGAGAACAAAATACACTGAGTCCCTTTTTCACCAACTAACCCAAACTCTAAATGTTTATAGTCCATTTCTGCCTTTGAGCAGTTCCGATTGAAGTTGAAGGGAGTTGTATGTTTACAAATAAAGGCAGAGCTGGACTGTGAGGCCAAATCCTTCAGTCCTTGCTCAAACAAAAATTTGTGTTGGATCCTGGCAGGCCAGTTTGGCTGCATCTGGTCTCGTTTAGTTTTAAGTCCTTTTAGAACTTGTGGAGGGATCAGTTTAGTGTCTCTCTTAAGTGTGACTCTGGGCCTTACTGGGGATTTTTTCTGTTTTTTCTTCTTTGGTTAATTCAGCTGAGCTTATAAGGCATTGTCTCTTTGCCTACTTAAACACAGAGTGTCTGACTAGAAAAGATGAAAGTTAAGGACTGTCCCACCCTCTGGAGATTTCCATTTAGTTAATGTACTGCAGGTATAAATTCATCAGTTACTTGTATTCCTCGTGTATGTGGCATTGCATGAGCTCATTTTCTCTCACATGCAATAAAGCAGGTGTTTGAGTTTAATAATGTTTTTAGATTTGTATCTGTTCTTCTATCCCTGCTTTTATTATAGTATGTAAACTGCAGCCATATGAAACAAGCCAACTGTGCCAACGTGATGTGCACTTTGTGGCATAAATCATGGTTAAAGCAGTGAGTAAAGAGGCTGGAGGAAAAAGAACTCTACTTCCCCATGAGGTCACTATCGATGCAGAGTGAAGACTGAACTTCAAGAGAGCAGCAGTGTAGGGACAGTTTGTGAAAACTCCTCCTTCAGTGTTCCAGTTCCCCACTGACTGGAAAGAATATCCACCTGTTAATTTTTATCTCCCCAAAGGTCAGATTATTCCACAGTGCTCCATAATGAATAAATGGTGTTTTAACCAAGAAATCTCTCGTGATCCATTTTGCTGTCAGCAGCCATATGGCCATGCTGAGTACCAGCCAATGCTGATGGAAATGTGCCCAATATAAAATGGGAAATAGAGCTCCTGATTATTAAAGCATCTCTCCTAGGGAGCTGGTTAAGGACTTCATATATTATGGGTCAAGGGGCTCAGAAAACAGGTTTTAATCTTCATGGCTTTGCACTTGTGCATAGAGTTTTAGTGAAGCATATCTAGAAATAAGGAGGGGTAATGTGTAGAAGGCTGGATGTTGAGGAAGGCTTCCCAACTGTGCAATAAAAATTGAGAGGGAGATCATCTGGAGGATACCTCTCATTCACAGAGGCATTCCTTAGGGCACAGACAGGATCTTTGTTCTGCTTCTTATTCCTGGGAGGAATTATTTCAGAACTGACTGGTCTTTACAGAAGAGGTTATCACTGAAAGATGAAAACCATGAGAATTTGGGGAGAAAGTGGGGCTGTGTTTTATGGCGTAAGATTTTACTACATATTCCTGCTTCTCCTTCTAAAGTTTCTGTCCTGGGAATTCTTATCTGCCTTTGTGTCTGTTGTTTATTGTAGTGTTTAAGGTTGTTAGGACAGGCGTGAAGGGGAGGTTACACTCAGGGTGACCAGTGCTGAAGTTCACATTTACCCTTGATTTACTGCTGTGCTACAGGTCAGCAACAGCTTCTGCTGCAGAACTTCCTCCTTATCAGTGGTGGTTCTCATTCCATTTCTGTTTTAAAATGCACTGTGTAATTTGTGATCAACAGGGGCATCGCCATGGGCTGGGGGATTTCAACACACATGTCCCCAGCTTTTTATTTTTCTTTTTTTTTTTTTTTGACATGTACAGACTTGCTGCCTTTAAACAGAGAGGGAAGTTTGATACTGGTGGGGAACCTGTGCTGATCAAATGCTGACAGCAAATGGTAATTTGTTACTTGGATTAGGCTGCAAAAAGCCTTTTCTGGGCCCTGGTCAGAGAGGAGACCCTATTTATTTGGACATGGTGCATATTTACAGCATAGTTTCATCCATTTAAATCAGCTAATGGTATCTTCTTTATCTATTATTACAGATATTACTAGAATAGAGATATTTTCTTGCCACCCCTCCATCACTTGTTTCATTACAATCACCTTAAAACTGAATTAAAATTGAAATAAGCAGAGCATACCTTCCCAAAAGATGTAGGCTTTGATTGGAAGAGTCAGGTAGAGCCAGGATCTGGAACTAGCACTGTAGAGCAGTGAAAGAACTGACCTCAGATACCAGCTGTGCCAGGTAGCAGCCTGCCAGTCACTATGGAGGGAAATGATGAGGGATGCACCCACCCTGTGCAGGGAGAGCCACTCACAGGCACCACTCCCCTCCTCTGCAGCCAGGCTCACAAACCCTTTGGACATGTCCTGCATTCCAGCTCCACTGCCTGTTCTGAAAATCACTTAAGAGGTTTAAAACTTCCTTGTAATTCTACTCTGCACATGAACTTTGAGTGAAGGGAAAGGAAGGACCAGCGAAATGAGAGTCTGGACCTCAGGGACTCCTTCAAATTACTATTGCAAGCTTTTGGCAAAGACTGGGATAACATCCTACATATCCATCTTTGTCCCTAGCTGTGTGCCCTGGGGTTTTCTAATTTCTGGTACTGTGTAAAACATGTACACTCACCATTGCCAATGTATACTTCTAGAAGTGATAGTGTAACATACTCATTCAAAAATTAACCCTGAAATGCATTTACATGATTTTGACATTAAGAAGGTTGCAAATAGGAGACACAGCAGTGTTCCAACATTAAGGACAGGAGAACACAGGATTTTGAAGAACGTAATTAGACAAAACATATGGCTGTGGCAACCCCAAAACACACCAAAAATTACAAATTCTTAAAATTAATGTGTTGCATGAGAAATCTTGAAAATTTATACCTAGTAGGGATAGGCTGGGGGTTTTTTAAATTTTACTTTTACGAAGGGTTAATTCGTAGTGCATCCTGCAAGCTGATATGTGGGATAAATAGTTTAGACACTGATTTGTAATCTCTGTTTATGAGTACATGACTGCTATTCTTATAAATGTCATCACTTGCTTGGTAGTATCGGGTAATATCTGAGTCATGAGGTGCTGACAAAAATCCACTGCACTTGATGTGAAACTCGAGGCATTTTGCTCATTCCAAAAGATATTAGCAATAGCCAGCCCCACATTTGACTGATAAATAATGTGAACATGTGCACATGACACCGTTGTGCTGCTATGTGAATTTTTCCCTCTTACCTAAAGGCTTTGTGGAAATACATCAGGGTTCAAATCATGACAGTTTCTTTTTTTTTTTTTTTTTTTTTTTTTTTTTCCTTTGTGTAGTTGTGATTTTTTTCAACNCTTGGATGCCTCAATGGATACTAATAGATGCATGTACGGAGTCAGTGCATTGTGCCAGCAGGAGCAGATACATGTGAAGGCAGAGCAGGTTTCCCTTGGTGAATTTCACTTGAACTTGGATATCATGGCTGTAAAAGCGAACCCTGCATATGTTACCACTGACTTAAGGAAAGAAATCTCTCACATGGAACTGAGTACTGAAAAATATTTAATTTTTTCACTATTCCCTCTTTACTCACAGACATACAGCGGGGTATGAAAATGAGAACCACAGCGCTCCCATGTTATACAGCTGTGGGGCCCAGTACAGAATACACACCCACGGAGTCTTCAGAGGCATACAAGTGAGTACTGGGGGGCATTCTTCATGGGCAAGCAAAACTGCTGCCTGTTTATAGTGTCCATTCACTGCTTCACTAGTGTTTGTAAATCTGTCCTTGATTTGCAGCTTCCCTGTGTTGTCAAGAAATGCTTTATGTAAGTGTCCTGACTTCACTGAAGCCATTGAACTTTAACATAAGATTTCTTTCTGACACAGTCATCTAAAATTGCTCATTTCTTCTGAAATTTGTCTGCAAGGCAACATTCCTTACCAGCTTCTCAGTATGGTTCAAAATATGTGATCCAGTTTTCAACTTATAGCTCCAATCACTCTGGCCATGTGAAGCTTCTGTGGGTATGATGGATTATAATTAATAACTACATATATAAAAGTGTTAGATGACATTTTTCTGTGTTTCTGAAACTTTACTAATTCAAATGTATTTCCTTAAAACAGAATATGTGATTGTTTCCTAATAACTAACAAATTAGTGAGGAACTTACCATTCATGTGAGTTCATTTCCTCTCCTTCTGAGACAATCATATCATTATTAAATACCCCTGTAAAAGATACACCTTGTTAAAACTGATGGCAAAGTCATTACAGAGTATCTGTCTCCTCTGTGTTGCTCTGTGTAGTCAACATACATCAGTGTTTTTAGATAGCATCTTTTCTCCTTTTCTGTGTAGTTTAGCAAGTCATTATTCAGTGGCAAACTCTCAGAAACTGGCTCCTGAGCCAGCTTTTGTTGAGTGAATAAAAGTTAGTGGTTGACATTGTTTAAAGAAGTTAATTATCCCAGAAGGAGGAGATCATCTTTGATGGAACATTGTGACAGAGGCCAAAATGCATTAAGGCTGAACTATTCACCAGCTCCACCTAGACAGTTGTTTTTGTTTTGCTGTCAATCAGTTTGTGTTAATCCAAGACATCCATTTCCTTGTCCTTTAACTCCATATGAGTATTTAAAATAAAAAGGACAATACTCCTCCGGCTCATGCTCTTACCTCTCACACTGGTGTAAACTTTAAACAATTTTCTGTGGCAATGAGAGTCCTGCCAGAGTTGTGTGGTTACACATGAGGTCAGTGTGCCATTTGATCTCACACACAAACCTCGGTGAGAGAGTTCACTGAGTAGAGTTCACTGTGCTTCACCTTCGGATAATTTTAACACTGCAAAGAACAGACTAAGGCGTGCTAAGGTTGTTGGCGTAGAATGAAACAGAATTGCCCGTTTCCAGTGTGATCTCTCTCAGCATCTCTATGTCCTGGGGAGGTGTTGAGTGACCTGAAGGTGTGAAGCCAAGGCTGAGAACACGCAGGTGGCACTGGCAGGTCCCTGTCGTTGCAGGACGTGCGGCGTGTGCCCGGCGTGGCTCCCACCATCGTGCGGTCGGCGAGCGAGACCAACGAGAAGCGCCCCTTCATGTGTGCCTACCCTGGCTGCAACAAGAGATACTTCAAGCTGTCCCACCTGCAGATGCACAGCAGAAAGCACACTGGTGGGTGTAAATCACGGCTCAGCAGCGTGGGCAGGGGGGGTTGAGACAGCACGAGGGGCAAGAAATGCTCTGCAAGGTCAGGGAGCGCGAGAATCCGTCAGACGAGTGAGCGTGTGCTCTGTCATCTGGGCAACCCCTCTTTGTCATCTGGGCAGCCCCTCTTTTGGAGCTGGAAGCTCTCTGGATCTTGCTAAAAAAACCACAGCAGCATTGGCAGCAAGTATATCACCTCCCTCCCTCTCTTACTGCTACAGGGCTGTCAGTTTTCTCTTTTAATTTTTTTTCTTCTTTACCCCCTTGTTTGGGAGCATCGAATCTCACTCCAAACCTCATCTAATTTTAATTATTAAGAAGTTTCCTCTGCAGGAGGAACCTAGACATCCAGCATCCTCTGGTTCTCCTGTTTAGACCTTTTCTGGTTGGGGTTGGAGGCAGGGATTGGCAAATAGGTTCCCTGCCATGGGATCTTTCCATGAAGAATTGAGCCTGAAGCCAGTCATCTGTGGGCTAATGTCTGGATTCTCTCTGAGTTCAGGAAATAAGGTCTCAAAACGTGGAAATCAAATGCTGTACTGCACCTTGCCAAAAGGTAAACAAGAGTTATTTCCCCTATTGGGAGATTTATGGTGTTGGACATGTAAAATTATGATATATCTTTAGATATGTTCCTTATGGGTTTTTAATTTTTTTTTTTTTTTTTTGGGTTGACTGTCATATTTTTTACTTAGACAGCTCTTTCTGTGCTTACCTAGAAATCTGTGGATGAAATCTCTAAATATGGATGTTCAGTTAGCCATTGATATGATGGAAAATCAAAGGGATGAAAGAGAACAGGAAGGCAGCCCATGCTGGGTGACCTAACAGATTGTCTAATATTTTATAAAAGATAGTTGCAATCTGCTCCTTTTGGAGACCATTCAGTTAGTTAATTGTGTAAAATTGTGAGAAATGCACACACAGCACTTTTAATTAATGAATGAGCAAGTCAGAAAATATTGAGACAGCTGTCTTCAGAGCTGCTGAAATTAAAAATTTGAGATACTTTAGACTGCAAGTTCAAGTCCATCTGTAGAAAGGAAGGTCTACAGAAACGCTATCCTAAATATGCAGAATAAATTGGAAACAAGAAAATTTTGAAATCTTTTGAAGGCCATTAAATCCAGTATTTTTCTCCATTAGGCCTAAACAGTTCTGAGTTTTTCTCATAGTCACTATTTCCTTCATTCCTAAATTGATTTACTCAGTTTTTTTAACAGTCATTATTTTCTTGATCTGGTCCTGTAGTTTATTCCATTTAGTTGCTTGGCTTTCCCAGTGTTATTTCTGGATCAATCACAAGGACTTCAGCTTACATATTTTATGTTTTTTCCTTAGCTGGAGGAGATTTTTAATATTATATCACATATAATGTAGGCCTGCAGAGTCACAGCACCCCCCAAAAAACACAGGGATAGGCCTGTGTCTGTCTAACAGTCCCAGAGAGGCTTCTCCCATTGTCTTTGAAGTCATACATGCCTCTCCTCTGGTTCATGCTGCAGTGGAAATGAGTAGAGGAAAAACATTTTCTCCTCCTTAAACATCTTTTCTGTACAGGTGTGTGCAGATGTTTCTGCAAACACATTTTCATATGTTGACAGCAAAAATGATTTATGTCTCAAGTCTTTGCAAGTTTCTTTCCATAAGAGGCCAGCTTGTTTCCCAAAGCTTGTGTTTGTTGATACCAACATTGCTGTGTAAGATCTCAGGGATTCTTGCAGCTGAAAAGAGGAAGCAAGGGATGGTGCACTGCTGGAATGGAAATTGCTTTGGTAGCTTGCCTGGCTGATGCATTCAGATTTAGGATCAGAAAGGAGCTTTCCCCTTTATCAGCTGGCAGGGTTTTGTCCTCAGCCTGTTGAATGGGTGCTAGACATTTCTTAGGAATATGACCTGGGAATTCTGCTTACCGAGTTCCCAGCTGCTGTAGAGGCTTAGAATATGATGCTCTTCATTTCCTGTCTCCTCCTGTGGTCTGTCAGCACTAGTTTTTGGGATTGCCTGGTGAACCGTACTGTGGGAGTATCTGGAGGGGATAACTTCCCAGTTACCATATTTTCCTGGCTGCTTGATGTGTCTGGATGGTCTGGACTTAGTGGCCATAAAGGTTTTCCACTCCCCTGTTCTTCAGGAGTCGCGGGCAGTCAAACCCACTGTTGTGATGCAGCTCCATTTCCAGTCTCCTTTGCAACTTCATGGCTTTGTCTAACCCTGACTTGTTTCTCCTGCATGTCAAAAGCAAAATTTGGAACCAGTTTTCTCCAAAAATAATGTGGTTGTGTTTGGTACGCCTCTCCTCACCAAACAAATAATTTTATTAGTCTTCCTGTAAGGTGGTTCTGGACTCACTTATTGGTTGGGAGCTCTTCCACCTTATTCTGTGTTAGTGTAGGTCAATTTTTAAAATGATGAACATGTGATTTGAAAACAAGCTGCTACACATATCTGATATTAAACCAACAGATTGTATCTTTGCAGAATATTGTTGGCTCTAGATTACATTTTTTCTCTCTGTAATAGAGACATACAAAGGACTGGCTCATCAGGCCTTCCATTCTTCGTCCCCAGTTGCAGTATTGCAAAAGCAAGCAAGGCCCTGAAAGACAAAGTTGGATTCTGTGATCAGTTTTTACCAATGTTTCAAACAGCCTGAGTTGAAAATATGTTAACACTTTGTACCCTCCGAGGCTGCTTATCTGTTCTTAACAATGCCTTTGTTGAAACATATACGGCCAAAAAAGCTTTTTTCTTATCTTGGTGTATTTTGCTGCAGCAGATAGGTCTCTGAAAGGAAATGCAGAAATACATCTAACTTTTCAACTTCACAGCAAATAATGTGAGCTGGCATTCTGTGGCAGGCTTCAGGCACTTCCTTGCAGAAACAAATTGATGTCTAGACCTCCATAAATTTCACTTCTGGTGGAAGCATCAGCATTCTTGCCAGACACCCTTTGGGTTCCATGCCATTCATTGGGAAAACTGGATTTATCCTAACACAATGCTGAGCAGGTTTGCAGGGGTTATTCTTTAGCCTAAATAGGCTCAGCAGCAGGTGTGATCTGCAATGGAGTGTGAGAATCTGTAGATCAGGAAGGCTGTACTTTATGGTAGGGTGTCAAGCTGTATCCTGTCAGGCTGATATTTCTACAGCTTAAAATAAACATACTTATGGATCTAAAATACAAGATTAGTTTCAGAATATAAGTGTTGTGTCACAGCTGAACTATGGTGTGAAGATGACAGCAAATGTTAACTATAAAGGCTCCCTAGCAAAGAAACATATATTTTGTGTGAGTTTGCTAAAGCAAATTATACTGAATAAAAAATGTAATATTAACAAGGCAAAGTTTTGACCATGGAACTCGTTTGATTAAATGGCTACACTTATTTAGGAAAAGGGGTTTAAATTGGTGAAGGGAGTATAGACCAGCCTTCAGATTCTCATTCACACTTGCAGTCTCTGGTTTCAAAATCAGCCTCCTTCTCTCATGTGTTCTTGTTAGTGACAGGCTTTTACTCTTGCAGAACTCCTTAATTAAAAGCAATGACTGGGAATATTTTGTGCAACTGCTACAGCAGTAGGATTTTCTGTTTTCCCACACATCTGAGCAAATGAACTTGCTCCAGAGAAAATGTGCACACTTCCCTTAGTTTAAGTTAACTGTTTTTGACAAAATCAGTTTGTTTTATTAGAAGCATTCATTGCGATATTTGCAAAGGCAGATTCATGCTTGTTTTACTATTGTTGAGATTTTTTTCTTAAATTATTGTCCTAAATATTAAAGATATGCCATTCCCTCTAGCCTCTATCATCTTTACTATTTCATAATGCACTAAGATTACCTTTTCTTTTATGTGCCCTTTCAGTAGTGTAAGTAAACCTGTCTCAGGCAGAAGGGCTGGTAAAGCTCCATCTGCATCTCCTGTTTTGTTCTGAGATTGTGTGTGTTCACATAAGAAGGTGACAGCATTACTGGATATTTTCATACATAAAGAGACTTCAGCCTTTTACTAGAGAGGCTTTGATAGGCCTGGGGAAATGAGACACTCTCACTATGGGAATTTAACAGAATTTTCTAATCTGGGATGTTTCTGTCATCCTGTTCTGAGGAAATTTATGGGAGCTCACAGGCATGTGACAGTCAGCTTTGGCAGCTGACAGGGAAGATGTAGAAGGAAAGGGAAATTAGGATTTCTATCTAAATGTTGTGCTTCTTTTTGTTTATTTGCTTTTTGCTTTCTTCCCAGTGTCATCATATCCCTATGTAAACATTTTAGATTGATTCCTTTAATATCTGCACGGGTTAAACCTGTCTTTAATTTAATCAAAGTATTCAAAGAAATACTTTCGTGTGCATGCCATCAGACCCTCTATGCTGTTTTATTCAAATGCCTCCTCAACCATCTTCTAAGTTTATATTGCAATTAGCAGACAATCATCCTGTCACTGCATTCTGCTCTGCTGACATTCCCCCTCTTAAATCTGCCAAAGGGCTGAATTCCTTGGAAGTAAGTGGTTTCTGAAAAGCAGGCACCCCCCAGGGAGCCCTTGCGGTCAAAGTGTATGGAACTATTTCAAACACCTGTGGCAACTTTAATCTCTTATGTTAATAAATTAGGCACAGCAGACGTAGAGATTGTCCACACCTAGGTTTGAGAATCAGTAAACTCCTTGGGGTGACTGTCACAGGAAGTTAGCTTGCTCTTGCACATTTAGTTGCTTTTGTAAAATTTTTATTTTAGCTACACCAGGATGAATTTGGAAAGCTCTCCTTAATATGCTGCTTATTCTCTGTCACCTGGATCAAAAGGCATCTGCTTTAGACTAAACTGGTTTGCTTTGGTGTCTCAGAATCCCAGTGCAACCAGAATACATTTCCTCATAATGGGAGAATCAGAAATGCAGACACCTGCAATGAAGGTTTATCAAAGTGATATGTTTTTAAAATTAAACAGACAGAAATCAAACCAACTGCCTGTTCCAGGTGATATTTTCCTGTAGGTCCTTCCCACAGGACCTTTGGTTTACATCTCAGCTTCCCACAGAGAAGGACAGAGCAGGTCCCAGCTGCTCCTGTGTGCCCCTCCCAGATAAAGCCCAGGATCCTCCCAGATTTGCAGGGAGAGATATTTCATTTCTGCTCATGCTGTGGCACTGGAACCAGACTTTATGTGGGCATAAATGTAATTATATCTGAGACTTCAGCAGGATTCCAGTGTTGTGCAAAGGGGCCTTAGTTTAGATGTAAGTCAGACTTGGAAGATCCCACAGCTCTTTCTGTAACAGCATAAGGATTGTTTTGGCTTGTCTTGGCCAAATTTCACCACCTCTGTTCTCTGATACCCCCTGGCAATATTTCCCTCTTTCCTCAGACTCCTCAGTTGCTGCATTTCTTTTTGCATGTTTATGTGGCTGCTGAAGTCCCTTGCATTGAAATCTGTGTTCATTTGAGACCTTGTTTGTAGGGATTTCTTTTTCTAAAAAACTCAGGATCTCACTTTTTGTCCCAGGGAAATCCCACCCTGAGGATCTCTGCTGAACTGCATGGGAGGAGGGGAAGAGTTTATATTTATAGGAGGCTTTGCAGTAATTCATGGCTTTGCCTGTGCAGCTATGTGAGAAACTCTGTTTAATGGCACTTTATGGAAGAAACCTAATTTGTGTTTTTGGGAAGAACGTGTCTTTTTCTGAGGTTGAATTTTTTGCTCAGTTTTCTCTAATTAATTTAATATGGTTAAAATTGCCACCTATGTGGATGGAACTTATTTAGCTTTTGCTTTAAATCCAATTTAGTTCAGACTGCAAGTTGTTCCTTTGTATGAATTATGTGCTACTGAAACAAGTGGAAAGGGTTTAATGGGGTTTTTAGAGAAACATAAACCAAGGAATTCCTGTTCTTTTCCAGCAGAAAAAAATTAAAAATTCACTCAACTGGAAATTTTTTGCAGCTTTAACCTAAGAGACTATTTTCTTAGAGTGAGCAGATTCAGTGCCAGTGCCAATGCAGCAGAGCTATGCCAGCCTTTCCAACAGAGCTGTATGGCTTTGTGACAAATCAGTCCTGGTGTGCCACTAGGCTGCTTCAGCCTGGAGAGAACTCTTTCAGAGCAACCCTTCTCATCTTCTGATTCTGCTTGAGGTGTTCCCTCATTTTGCCACATGAACAACTGACAAACTGTTTTCTGACAAACTATTTTTCCTCTCCAGGTGAAAAACCTTATCAGTGTGATTTTAAAGACTGTGAACGAAGATTTTCTCGTTCAGACCAACTCAAACGGCACCAAAGACGACACACAGGTTTGTGGACAAGACTTTCCTCCTAATTAGAGCTCATCTTTATACACGAATTGTGATCCAGAAATTATACTCCCGAACTTCTTTCTAGTTTTCTGATGTCGTCAGCTCATAACACCAAATTCTTGAAGTTAATTTTAGGAGAAAGTGATGGCTGGGTTTTTTAATTGGCCTTTTAGCACTACTGTGATTGCTTAGGTGACTTGTACACCCTGACACCCTCTTTTGAAACAACTTCCTTAATGAAACTGTTTGCTCTATACTGTATGCCCAATATAGGGAATATATTCTGTTTAAAAATAAACAGTTCTGCAAGAAAGGTTTGCTGATGTTAATTGCCAAGACCTCTGTGTCATGGGTAAAGCCGGAGTGTGAAGTAAGTTAAACCTATTGGGAGCACATGAAAATAGATTTCTGGACTTTGTTTTTTCTTATAGTCTATTTGTTCCTTCACAATATCCACAGTGCCAAGCCACAGGGTCAGGATTTTTGCAGATCCTCCTTGGTGCGATGGTTTAAGTGGGAGTTTGTTTATGATGGGGCTGTTCAGATGCTTCAGACCCAGGCATTGGAAGAGGAGGTTACAAGGGGTGGTGGCCTCTTTAATGACTAACTTTCTGTAATGTGTAGGCACAGAGCTGGGAGGAGCAGTTACAGTAAGTAGAACAACGACCAAAAAAAAGAAAAAATCCAGGCTTTTGAAACTTCAGAAATATCTGATTTCATTCACCCTTCCAAAAGTATTGGGACATAAGAGTAGATTTTTTTTTTTTTTCCCTCTTAGGTGTGAAGCCCTTCCAGTGTAAAACCTGTCAGAGAAAGTTCTCCAGATCTGATCATCTGAAGACTCATACCAGGACTCATACAGGTAAAACAAGTGCGTAAACTTTTCTTCACATTTATATTTCTTTATTTTTAAAAAAATTTTTAAATCAATGTTGTTGTAAATTACATGATTATAAAGTGTCTTAACCAGGAGTATAATATTCAAAACAGCAGAAAGAATTTCAGAGTGTGCTGATTTTTCAGTGTGGCTGTATTCCCCAAGCGTGATAGTCACTTTTCACAAAGGGATTTAGGTGATTTTAGAAACTATGCTTTCTTCCTTCGTGTTTAAAGAAATTTCAGCTTGGCAAAATAAATTTTGTCAGCTATTATGAAATGAACGTCATAGTCTCAGCCCACAAATGTCAAGTTAATATACTGCCTTCACTGCAAAAACCCTACAAGATAGAAATTTTAATTCTAGCTTTAGCCAAAGGTCTGTAATCTAAAGTATTCGTGCCTACTCATGCTTCTCCCCAGTGTCAGTTGAGCCTAATGCAGGATAGCACAGCAAAGCTCTTGCTGTTGCTGCTTGTACTGTAATCTCTCTGGCAGATAAAAGCAGTGCCTTTTGCAAACTCACACTGACAGACACTAAAGTAAAAGCTTACTCAAACATTCAAGGACTTTTTTTTTT
>WEKY01014598.1:110802-206182 GCA_013390045.1 Picathartes gymnocephalus
TTGTATATAAAGGTACCACCAGCACTGATGACCACTAGTTAACCTGTCCAGGTCTTGACCACAATTTATCCATCTCACTTGGGAATCATACTGGCAGCAGAAAACAGTGTCAAGTTTCATATTGTGCTATAAAGCAGTTGCTTCAATCGTTCGTCTTCTTACCCAACCATTCCTTCTCTTTCAACCCGTGAGATTTGTGTAAGAACTTTATATAACAGTAAAATCCCATTTATAAATAGCCTTATATAGTTCTTAAATAGAACTGGCCTTCTGTAGAACTGGGCTGAAACCATAAGCACAGATAACTTCTTAGATTAGGATGTCATAGACTGACTTTTAAGTAAAAGTTAATTTAGAGTTGGGGGGGGCTTAAATCAGTTCAGCAGGTTGAAAAAGACAGTTTTTCGTAGATGATGAAGTGTGAAAACAAAGATAAAGAAATATTACTGTTTCTTTGTCATACTGCCTGCTTTTCTTTGGAAGTAAGTACAGCCTGCCTCGGTGCCCTTTGCCCTTGCAAAATATTTGTATCTCTTTAACAAAAATCTTTAATGTATCTTGCCAAGCTTTTTTCTCTAATGTACACAATGGAGTTCTATGATGGGTTGAGCTTTCTCTCTTAAAGTGCAGCTGCATCGTCAAGAAAACTCAACAGTTAATTCTTCAAGTCCTCTTTTTCGCCTGGGTATTGCATCACTGTTAATTACTGTTGGGGTACTGTGACTCATTTGTATCAGTCAGCTTTATCTTTTGCTGCCAAAAGACAGCATCTCTCTGGAGAAACTCATAACAAGTGTGGCAAACATCAAATATTTGGAGCGAATGGTGTACATAAAACTGCACAGAATTAAAAAATAAAGCAACTCCTCCTGCTTTCTTGAAAGAAAAGTTCAGCTGCAATAACAATGTCCTCTGATTTACCCAGCGATTCTCGGCAACTACAAAACAATCTGTTTTTCAGTCTGCACCCAAAATAGAGAGCTGCCACGAGTGTTTATACTAAAAGCCAAAAAAAGAAAAATCAGCCTCCAGTTTTGCCTGCATCAATCAAACATAAATAAAACTATCTTTTGTGAAATACAACCAAAACTCCACTGCAGCACAGGCCAGACTTCCAGTGACCTGTAAATAGCTACAGCCATGGTTTGCTGCTTGGGGAATCACATGCCAAATAATAATGGTAGATGGCTACAAAAAATGAAGCGTGGGTTGATGAGTGACAGAGCATGTCCTTTTGCTTTTGCTGTCACCACCTTTTCAGTGAAAGACTTATGCCACTCTGCTGTTTGATGATCATTACACCCCCCAACCTGCCAAGCACAGAGAGGACAATGGTAAATGTTTACAAGATTTTAAAAATCTTTATTCTGGTTATTTTACGGTGTTTGTTATGAGAGGCATTTCATATCTCTGCCTTTCATTTCCCTGTTTTTGGGATTCTCTCAGCAAGGTAACCCACCTTTAGGGAAGTGCTTTCCTGCATAAATTTCTCAGAAGCAACCCCCAGATGCTGGCTCTTGCAGCATGCAATTCCTCATTTTGGGACACGCAGAGACTGATCAGCAGGCCGAGTTTCTGTGAGCTTGGCCTCCATATGAAAGATGAGGGGGCTGCACTCTATTATGTCTTACAAGTATCCTTAGCTCTCTGGAAAGTTTTCAATCCCACAATTAATTGAGCAAATTTTTATGCCTCTGCCCTCTGTTCTTAAACAGAAAGTGGTGACTGATGTTATTTTGGCTGATGGTTAATGTCTCAGTGGGATTGGCACACTGTTCCTGTCCTGTGGCTTCCACAGCCCCCCTGAATGGAGAAAGTTAGTTATATAGATAACACTTGTCTTTTTTCTTGCCACTTCACAAGGTACAATATGCTGAGTAGGAAAGGGAATGTGATCTTTTCCCTCTCTGATGGTGTCAACTGGAATTCAAGAGTTGACTTGGATGAATATTTTCAAGGTAGGTGAATCCAGCAAAGTGTCTGTCTGCTTTAGGAAAGCATGAGAGATATCAAGCCTGGGTTGTGGCCACGTGATCTGCTTCTGGTGCATGTCTTCATGGGTATGGACTGTGCTGACCAAACAGGAGGTTGCTTCAGCCAGGCAGCCCACCTGAAGGCAGCCCATCCTTCAGACCGGTGATGGCTCCTGTAAGGTAAGGGGAGGACGTGTAAAGAAGCAGCTCTTTCCTTCCCTTCCCAGGGTGGGTTAAGCAAGTTGTTCATTTCAGAAGCTGCTCCAGCCAGGCCCATCTGTTTCAGGATGTCAGTAGGATTCATTTCACTGCTCCTACCACCAAACTTACAGCAGCTGGGAACAGTTCCTGAAGATGCAGGTGGATGCCTTAAACTTCCTTTCTGTTCCCCAGGTAGGCTCTGAGAAAACCCTCTCATATGCAGCCTGTTTTTGTCATCAGTAGGACCTGACAGCAAGTCCAGTGTGGTAAGAAAGCTGCTTCCTGCACTCTGTCTAAAATACCAAGAAAAATCTCTGGAGCAGGTTGAGGGGCTCCAGAAAAGCCCTAGATCCTCCTCCTAGCATGAGGTGGGCACCCAAAGGCCAGGCACAGGTGGCACCACAGCTGCCAGAGGACATGGAAAAGCCCTGTTTGTAACTCCCCCCTGGCACAAGTAGGGAAAATCACTGAGATTTGCCTTGCTTGAGGAAGATCCTCGTTTTTCTCCCTGCCCTCCAATTAACAAAAAAGTAGTTAAAGGCAGTGCAAGCAGTTCAGAATGGCACTAATGGACAGGAAAGTCCAGCTGGAATATTTGGGAAGATCCAATAAAAGATTCATTAGGATTCTTTGAGTTATTGGAAGTCCTGATGACACAAGGGAGCCTAACGAAACAGAAGACCTGGTCACAAGAGTGATGAGTTAAAAAAAGCCCAAACCCAAACCCCAACCCCACTGACACCATTCTAAAAATTAGACAATTAAGAGTAAAACCAGGAATGTAGCCAGAACTATTCCACCTCAAATAATAAACACAAGGATAAGTTGCCAAGCGAGGTCAAAGAAGCAAATGGTAAAGCGAGTTTAAGAGACAGCTAGACACTTTTATGGGGAGAGAGGGGATTGAAGGATACAGTGACAAAAGTGGGGGTAGAGTTGAGATAAACCCGGAGGACAGTGGTGGGCCAATAGCCTCAGAGAGTGCTTGGAGCCCCCGTTGCTCAGCAGGGATATAGAGCAGCTCTTGGTGTTCCAGGAAGACTTACCAGGGCTCTGGCAGCGTCCTGAGAGGGGTAAAGGGAAAATGCCAGAGCACTCTGAGAGGAAGGTGAGCCTGGCAGACAGCAATGGGTGCACTCTCACTGCACTGATCCAAAGTGCTGCCCTTGGTTTCACTAGTGAGATTCCCTGAAAAACTTGCTAAAGAGCAGATTTTTGAAGAAATGCTACTCAAGCAGCTTCTCTCGTTGCAAGTTGCCAATGCAAAGAACAGAAAGAGATTAAAAACCCCCCAAATCCCAGGAAGAAAGCTCCCCTTTTTTTTCCTTTTAGTTTTTCATGAAAGTCTACTTGTAACATAGGAAAGAAAAGAGTCGAATAGAATATGATTCAAATGAGGCAAAGCCAAAATAGACAGAGGTTATGTTCTCTGCTTGTATGAAGCTTTGCATACTTTCATGTTGTCAGCGCAGCTTGGGTTGATTCCCATTAAAAAAGCTGGCAAAATTTCTGTGGCTTCACATAGCAACATGATGAAAACTGGTTTGGAGTGCTCAGCTTGGCCATCTCTGCACTGACAAGCAGGTGTTGGTTTCACCAGCACAGCAAGATGGTTAAATGAGGGTGGAGGGAGAAGCAAGATCAGCATAGCTGGTGGAAGTAAGCCAGAGAATCAAATGAACAAAATGTAGATTTCTATACAGATTGCAATCCAAACACAAATGCCAGCTTCTGCTGCTAGAAAAAGGTAGCTCTGATACCCCAAAGGGCTCTGAGTAGTGAGGGAGGTCTGAAAGATGGTATTCTCCTAGAAGACACGTGTCACATGGACAGAGCTTTGCTAGGTGCTGTAGGAACAGAGTACCAGGAAGACTCTGCCCTAAAGAGGCTGCTAGCTACAGATAAGGCTTTAAAAGACAGATGTTTAAAGGCATGGAAAATCTTGAATGAGATAGTCTAGTTGCAGGCAGGACTTTCCTGTTCCTGATGACTAAATAGCTATCCCATAGGTATAAATATAATTTAATTGCATTGCTGTTTTTTTTAATGATAAATAGACTTGTTATGTTCTGATGAATTTTGGCAGAACCAAGATCCTAATCTGCAAAAATAGGCTGAGCAGTAACAGAAAGCCCTGGCTGACCATTCTTGCTTATAAATATAAAACTATCTGCTCTTCCCCAGGGTCAGAGAAAGCCCTTTTAATGCAAAGGAATTGTAAGAAAACACAGGGCACTGAGACACCTTAGTATGGAAGTGCAGGGTAGAAATACAGCTGTATTTGTTGTCAGGCTGTTTCTTTTTATGGCTCATTCTCATCTGAGTCATGCCCCAGAACTCCCATTCGAGTGAAATGTTGAAAAACATAACCACAAAAACAAAACAAAACAAAAAGAAGTAACCTCCCTGCCCAGAAAAATCCTGCCACAGAATTTCTTGGGAAATGGCGTGTCCTCATTCACGTGCTCTGTTGGTTCAATAATCTCATCTGCCTAATGTTTCCTCCCAGGAAGGTCTCTGACATTTTTAACTCTATCACTGAGGTTTTGAGGTTAAGTTATGGTATGGCTGCACAGCAAAGGTGCACTGTAAAGGCAAATAAAGGGGTTTTTATCAGGTCTATGGCCATCACCACAGCCCAGCAGAGCCTTGTCCAGAGCAGGAGGGTGGTTTTATTCCCAGCCACAAGACAGCCCATCCCAGTGGGATTGCTGACTCTTGGGACAGTTGCCTTCCCGGGAATGTGGGGCCACCAGGCCCCCGCTGCTGCTGGAGGAGTTTCCAAGCTTGCAACAGAAAGTTACAGCCCTTACAAAGCAGCAGTCAGAGCTGGAGACTCCCATGTGATGTAACTCCAAATGTAGTTCGGAGCCCACGTGTGCTGTTGTGCTGCTGTTATAGTCACAGATTCTACCCCCGTGAATCTGGGTAACTATGGACAATTTAAAAAGTTCAAAAATCTGGTTCCCTGGAGTGTTCTTCAAAGGCCAGAGCCTCTGCTGTCCTTGAGGCTGCCTGGAGTGCGGCTTCGTGCTCTGAAGTTGGTGTGCTCTGAACCACTCACTGCTTGTCACCTCAGAGCTGTGGAGATGGGTGCTTCAGTTATTAGAAGGAAAAATAACCAAGAATCAAGGATAGGAGAGGTCACAGGGCACTGGTACGGCTGTGGAGTGGATGAAGCCCTGAGAGAGCAGCTCCCTGCCCAGCTCTGAGTGCAGGATTTCAGCGTGCCTTTGCTGCAGGCTCCCCTCCAGTGAAGGCAGGCTGGGAAGGGCGAGCTGCAGTTTGCAACACTGAAGGTCATCGCACGGGACAAACAACCGAACAGCAGTCCAATACTTCTGCTGTAGGAATTCCTAGTGTCTGCTGCAGGCAGGATCCAAACACTTGTGTCAATTCTGTACCATGCCCCAGACTGCCAAAAAACATTAATATAAGCATATTTATCGGGGCTGCAGTGTGTTACAAGAATTCATTAGGACAATATGTGATATGGTGCTGAAACAGAAGGCTGGGTTTCTCTGGCCAGAGATGAGGAAGTCTAGTCCCTGCTGAACTTTTACTACTGATAAAGACAATGTCTGCTGGCAGCATTCATTTTTTACTAGGCCATCTGCATCTAGTCAAGGATAACTTGACTTTCTAAAAAAGTCATTCATCAGAATCAACCCTGTACAACTTTCTCTTGATGAGTAAAGCAACACAAAGAAAGACCAAGATGGTTAATAAACTTCTTTGGAAGCAAAAGGTCAATGCTGGTGTAAACAAAGCAGTGTCATAGTGCTATACAGAAGCATTGAAGTTCCCTGCCTGTTTATGTGGCTGCTGCCCCATTCATTTTTTATCAGTGTTTGTTATCATTTATTTTGCTCTGCTTTAGCTGATCTATAAATCTTTATAACAGTGTTCTTTATTTTCTTAATTTTGTCATCTCTGTTATCGCCTTTTATCACCTGTTTGTGTCCAGTGTGTTTGCTACTCTCTGCTTTTTAACCCCTTGGTTCTCATCTACCACACACAGGTATAACACCCAACAGAACTTCCCTGTTTTTCCTACAGCTGAATCAAACACTGAAAAAATTTCCATTGTCTCCTTAACAAATCATTAACTATCAAAGGCAAAAAATGAATGAGTGCACTGATGGGGAAATATTCCTGCCCCAAGTGACAGAGCCTTGCTTTTAGCTACACAAGACAGAGAATAGGCAATAGCCAGGTATTTTTCACTGCAGGCATTTACCACTGTACTTCAGATCCACATTGGGCAGTCCTAGATTTGCACCCTGTGGGGAGGTAACAGATTGCTCTTCCTGCCCTCCCAGTCTTTAGCTTTTGTGCTTCATAGCTGCACATGTGGAGAATACAGCCACTGGAAGCTGAAACATAGTCCCAGGCCTCCTTCATATCAACAATTGCTCCTCCAGCCAGATATTTTATCATGAGATTGGTCTAAATTAAAGGCAGTCAGCTAAAAGGAGAAGATTCCAGATCCACAATGACAAACATGAAGCAGCTGATGCCTTGGCAATGTTATTCAGCTATTCACTGAAGACTGCGGTAGAGCCATAACATTTAAAACCTCACAGATACACAGGTGAATTTTGCCTGGGGAACAAATATTTTCTTGTACATTTCAGAGAGAACTAAAACTCTTCATTACATAATTGCAAAGAAATAAAGAAAGTGAGGTTTTTCTTAGTAAAGGGCCTCTAGGCCTCACCTTTCTTCCTTTGGTGTGCTATTTTGTTCTATCTAATTAGATTATGAGAAGTTTTGTATGGATTATATATCCAAAATCATATAAAAAATTGTGTGACTGAAATTAATTTTTGAGAGATAGCCTCAGGAAAACATATACTGCTCTTTTTAAGGGTTTACATCTTGAAACATTTTACTTAATAGGCACTTGTGCAAAGTAATTACAAATAGCACTGGAGTATTTATTGCAACTGGGTCCTATAGGGAAAAAAAACATGCTAAAGATTCTGATTTAACCGTGAATTTTGAGACCAGCCAGTTAAAACATTAATCTCCCTTGTTAATAAATGTAATATAATGTAATGCATTTCTAATGTTATAAGCCTCTGCTGAAATTGCAACCTTGGACTCCTATTTAGATGTGCCCTATGTTCATGAAGTTAATTCACGTAAGACTGTTACCTGAGGAAGCAATTCAAAACTCAGTGGTTATTCCAAATTTAGTGTCCTAGTTATTCCACATGAGTAGGCAGTTAGTGGATGTTCTGTCACATGAACAGCAAGGCTATAGGAAGGTCTATGTTCTGGGATTATATTCTGTGTATTTTATAGTTCAGCTGCATTCCAGTACCTCTGGTATGTGTTTCTGCCTTTAACATGGTAAGATTTGTAAATGATGTACAAGTAGAATAAAAATTCAGGTGACAGAGAAACCTAGGGCAGGTTTTTTGGTGCTTTTGTTGTTGGTTTGTTGGTTTTGTGGGATTTTTTTGTTGTTGTTGTTATTTGTTTTGTTTTTTTTTTAACTTCCTCTCTGCCTGGAAGGAATATTAAATTTTAGAAGATAGGGGTGAGCTAATCTTCAGACCCATACTGTCCCAAACCATGAAGTCACTTTAAAAGAAATGTAGTGAATAATCATGAAAAATATAACATTTTTTTTAGTCAGAGGAAATTTTGTCAATTTGTATTGTTTAACTTGGCCATTTGCTGGACATAGCTTAGTGCATTCCTAGATCTTTTTGTGGAGATCCATCTTTAGATGCAGTGTTGTCGTTTTAGATGTTAAGTGTTTTTATTAAGACATATACAAAACTTAAAAAAACCCCCAAAAACTTAAGTAACCCAACTGTATCTTTCAATTATACTTTGAAATCAAAGATTATTGTGATTGAATTTTTGAATCTCATTTATATCAGTGCATTTGGAATTCTGACCTTTTCTGAAGATGTTAATAGCTGGTGGAAACAATTTTGCCTTCTATTGGAGACTCGTCTGTAAACTGCACAGATTGCTTGAGCTAACTGGCATAAAATTCAATTTGCATTATTTATCCATGGGCAAGGACAAAACAAAATGACTGTGGCCCATAAAAGTAGAATTTTAGAGTGAAGTGGGCTGCAGAAATGTTGCCTGTGAGATGGCTGGGACCCTTGTGTTGATTTAGAAGTGAAGTTTTTCACCAAATCCCACTGCTAAATCCACCCAATATTTACACCGCAGGTATAAGTACCTGCCTGACTAAGCTGTTCCTTGAGAAATTTTTCAACCATGCTTGCTTTCATTTCTACACCTTACTTAGGGTCTCCACCAGTCACAAGTGGCAGATAAAGAGTGTTTTAAAGACACAGAATGTAACTGTGCACTGACAAAATCATATATTTTATGATTTAAACTTTATTTCCAGCTCTGTGAATGCATTACATAGCTCACCATATTGATGGTTGATTTTTGCAAGTGATACTGCATTTGGTGCTGCTTAGGGTAACTGTGCAAGGGAAAATATCACCACTCTGTTTCTATAAGGAGATATTAATTTCCTCTATAACATTAATTCCTCTTGGCTTCTGGTGTGGAATAAATGCATTGTTGTGGTATTGATGTGACTATGAACTCTGAAACATTGCAGCATGAAGCACATTTCTAAGTTAATTAGGGTTATGAATTAATTTTTCAGATGGGCATCCAATCCTTGCTATCTATCCCAAATTTCAAATTAATCGGGCCAACTTTACCTTTAATCTTTTGGGGCCTTTTTTGTATTTTAGAAGTAAAATGCTGAAAACCGTTATGATAAATTGAACAAAATGTTTCTCTTAAACCCCAAACTGAATGTTTTGTTTCAGTATCTTGAGAAAAAAGCAAAAGGATTGAAGGCTACAGATCTGCTTAACAAAGAAGTCTTGTGTTCAGAAATATGGAATGACAACATTTGGACTGCAGAAAGTGCAAGTTCAATTTTCTCCTTTCTCTGGTGCAATTCCAGTGAATCATTTTCCTAACAAACAAGTACAGCATGGATATTTCCACCAGGCAAGCAAATCACATTTTTATCTACAGATACAGGAATGCTGGTTTGTTTTTTTTTTTCCATTACACCAGATAAATCAGAAAAACTGATACTGCTTGTGCTGGAAGAGCTTGGTCAGTGGCCACCTACTACAAACCTAGCAGGCACTGAATCTCTCAGGTAACAAGACTGCAGACACTCATGGTATCATTAGTGAATCACACCTTAAATCACTGACTTTTGATTTACTGTTTGAGGTCTCAGTCAGCACAAAGATGAACAAAAACTGCTGCTTTCTGTGGGGTGCCTGAAATGAGGTTTTTAGTCTGTGCTCTGTTCTGCAAGTTGAGTTCTGGTTGACAACACAGTGAAAATTCCATAACTGAACTACAGAATCACCAGAATCTCAGTCCACAAATACTTGTAGTTAAGAAACTGCCTTGATGTTAAAAACAGAAGAGATGTAAAATTTACAGCCATGTAACAGTCCCATTTCATGTTTCAGAGACTTCAGTTTCCTACAATAAACTAACAAAAATATATCCTGGTAAAACATGGATACGTGATACAATGGGAGAAGTATCTACCACAGAAAACCTTGGATAGGGGTTGCTAACTTGAGGAAGGGCTTATGTCCTTTATTTGTCCCCATTATGTAATGAGCAGTGCAAAATAGAACTCCACTATCTCATTTTACCTCAATTTTTTCCAAAATAAGGCTCAGAGATGTGCATCTATTACAGTTCTCTGCAGCAAACAGATTTTTCTTGTTTAGGAAATATATTGCTTAGTGTATATCAACATTTTAATAATAACTAGGGAATGATCTGAAAGGCCATTTCCCTTTAATAATTTTTTGCAAAAGAGTCACAGAAGAAAACAATTTTTGTAAATTACATCACTCATTGCACTCAGCTCTGGCAATTTAAGGCTCACAGTCATCATTATTTCTAAAGATTAATTCTGTTTAAATAATCAATTGAGCAGAACAAGATGTTAGTGGGATAGTTAGCTATGTGTCACAATATACTAGATAAAGGATTATACCCCACTTAAGAATTAATAACATTTTAAACCTCTACATAAACTACTTTTTTTATCAATAAACATGTCTCTGACTGAGGGCCAGATGCACTCACAGGTCTTAATTGTTCAATCCAGAGACTAATCCCCACTTGATCAAGATTTTACTGACTTAGCAGCTGTCTGGAGAGTGACAAATTTATGATTCAATTGCAATTTCATCTTAAACTTGAAACTGCATGATCATTTGTGGGAATTAGCTACCTGATAAGATAACAAGGGTGGAAGAAGTGCACATAATTCTGTGTAGCAGAACTGGAGTGTTGCAGAACTCCTTAGGATGCACTGGAAAGACACAAATGGCCATTAAGGGATTAGCCCATCACTGATTGAGTGGCTGCACAGAGTTGAGGTTTGCTAAATCACTGGACTCCTAGGTCATTATCCTTGGATACAGGAGACAGTTGAATCTGTGTCCAAACACATGAGCAGTAAATTGGAGTGAATGGGTTGTGCCAAAAATGAAAAACAAAAAACACTGAACCCTTGTTCTTCAAGCGTTCAAATTTCCAGGTCATACCCCAAGTTTTTTTCTTTCTTGGCATAAAAAATATTTTTTCACTGCCTTTAGTATCAGCATATTCTTGTCTCTGTAATCTCTTCTGAGTGTATGGCTTCCCCTCAATGCTATCAAATTTGTGCTTAGCTAACAAATGCTGAAACTTAGATAACATTTCAGAAACAGATTAGGAAAGCAATGTTAGGAGTTTCCCTCTCCAGTTTCGACGGCTTGTGCACTGTTACTACTAAATATGTAATTAAAATAAATGAATTTCCCTCATTTGGGTTTTGTAGCAGTAACATTTTGGTAAGCCCCTCAATTGTTTTATGTGCCATTGACATGTGAATCAATAGAGTGCTGTAAAAGCTCTGTTTATTTTCAAGACCTATGAAAAAACTAATGCTCTTGTTAAAAATAAATACAAATTCAATTGTTTTTTTCTGAGGGAAGAAATAATAAAATATTGCAACCTTCCTGCCTTCTTTGAACATGTGTTGATGCAGCTGATGAGTAAAATTAACCAATGAGCAATTCCACTTCAGGGCTCTGTAACAGTATGCCTAAAGACTATTTGGCAATTCAAATTAATAGCTTAAATATGTCAAATTTTGGAATTTTTGCAGTGCTGGCTGTGGCCTTTGGCTAGCCTGAATAAACCCAAGGTCCCTTGGGGCTATTTCTCTGTGAGTTGAACTTAGTGATCTCTATTCCCAAGGTATAGATGCATCTAATATTGTTCAACTTATCTCATTCTAGAGGGACTCATAAATTTAGAGTGGTTCATTTTCTGAAGCGTTTCACTAGAAATTTGTGAGCTGGTAGATTGGAAAACTCACCTTCACAGAAATATGCCTAATTTTTATCATGCAATGAGCAATTTTCACTTCTTAACATGACAATAAAATATGCAGTATGGAATAGAGGTGGACCTCGAGGCCAAACTTGAATTTTAACAGAGAAAGAAGGTGAATGTGTTCAGCAATAAAAGTCTTAGACCAGGTAAGCTTACTTACTTGAGCCCAAAAATGTCCTTTTTGGCCCAATATTCATCAGGTGGGTAGTGTTTTGTTATTTTCCATTCCTTTTGCCCTCTACCAGGCCCAGTTTAAATGTCAAAAAACTATTGAGGTGCCTGAGTTTTGGGAACATGCTAATACCTTAAATAGAAATTAGAATAATTCAGTCAAATTGACTTTAGTGGGAACAGGAACAAGATAAAACAGGGGCAAACATAAGTTTAGGGGAAATAAATTAAAAGGGGAAATTAATATTCAAAAAAAGAAATCACGGAGGAAATCACTGTTTTTTAAATTTCAACATCAGTCTAATGGCAAGCCTGAAAGTTTAAATTAGCTGAAAAGCTTTATCCATGTTTTAAATGTTGAAATTCTTGATCAGCTCTGCTTTCTAAGATTCGACTGATGACCCGAAAATTTGGACGGTTAGTAGGACTTGGAGAACAAGCTAAAAGGAAGGAAAGTGCAAGAAGAAAATCAATCTGCCAAATTAGACAGAGCAAAGGAACAGGAAGAAAAACAGGAAATAACCTAATAAAATATAGTGGAAAATAAATAACTTCCAATGCCCCAACAATTTCCTCTTACAAAAAGTATTGGCAGTACAAAGCAAATTACAGGCACATTTCTGTCTGGCTGCTGAAAGTCAGCTATTTAGGGACAACATTATGGCATTTCCTCCCCAGCTGCCACCAAATGTAGATAACAGTGTCAAGCTTGAGTCTGAAAGTCCCTCAGGTGAAGATCAGAGCACAAGTACGACCCAAGCAAGGCAAGTTGAAGAAAGAACCAGATGGTTCGTGAAGGTGAACTTTCTGAAGTGCAGCCATGGAAATCCCTACCCGTTTTGAAGTCACAGAAATATAGGAGAAGTGAAGGAATGAAGGCAACACCTCTGTGCCACGGCATCCTAAGCTCCTGGGGATCTCCTGGGCAGCCAGGCATGGTAGCTTTTTGGGACTAGAGCAGAGAAGGGGACATATAAGGTGGATTTGTGAACTTACTAGGCACTGATCTCCACTCTGTTAGGTGGCAAAGAGGCCAAGGGGTCTCAGTGATGGCATTTATTTAGGAGTGATGCCACAGCACAGCTGCACAGTGCCACCAGGTTTTTGAAGCGGTTTTCCCAGCAGTGACGTATAAAGATACCTGATTGAGAATAGCAGTCCTCCCCCAGCTGCAGGAAGTTTGGCAAACAAGTAGTGAATCTATTTTCAAGTGGAATCCTGGTTCTGCAGTGTTTACAGTTTTTCCACTCTACAGAGTGTGATTTTAAGGAGGCTCAGTGCGTACTTCAAATTATTAAAGTAAACATAGTAGCATTAGTTTTTAGCCAAAAGCAACAGAAGTGTAATTAACTCGAGTAGCTCCGTGCTGAGCAACAACATACATCATTTACTTATTTCTCTGGGTTTAACTGATCCTCCATGGAAGCAGAAAGCACAGTGGAAGTGCAGCTCAGCCTCGTGAAAGTTAAAGTGTGTACTTTAAATGAGCCAGTAATTCCTATGAAGGATTCCACAGGTGAATGAAAACACAGTGTTAATGGTGTGATATATTTACATAGGTTTCATCCTGAGATACTAGGAGATACAGAAGAAAACAAATTAATCACAAAGTGAATGCAGACTATGGAATGTACTTCATAAAATCAGAATCTTTAAAAATACATATATATTTTCAGCTTTGAGTTTGTCATTAAGTGGAATAAAATTACTGTCTTCCACAATACTAAAACAAAATTTAAAAAAGAGAACTGCTTTTTTATTTACATCATTTCTAGCTTTAGAATGACAAAATGAACCAGGGCGTACCATGCTACGATTTCACCCGTTGACACAAAGGAAAAGGATAGAACAGACATAATACATCTGGTTTACGACTTTTAATTGCCTTTGTGACCCAGTTCATACCAAATCCTCTCAAGGCAAAGTCTCTTTCTTTGTATGCATCATGGGGCTAAATCTCTATCTGAAATATGTTGCTTAAAAAAACATCGCCATGTTAAAAAGTAACAATATTTCTTGCTCACATAAATCTTTAGTGCTTGCAGGTGACCTGAGAAAGTGAGAAGTGGAGAGTTCAGTTGTCTGGTGAATGAGAATTTTAAACTTTCCAAATAAAAGCTACTCTTAAAGCACCAGATTCTTTCAGCAATTAATCACTATACTGTTGTTTATTAGGAAGACACGCCTGGAATTTTTTAGTAACTCAGGTAACCTTTCATGGTTTGATGGATACAAAAGATAATTGTGTCTGCAGTGATTTAATGAGGCTCTCTGATGTAATATAGTAGTCTGTGACTACTGAGTTGGTATCTCTGTCCTGGGAATAGGGAAGGGATATTGGAGGAGGGCATATGTACAGAAACACACTGTTATAAAAACAACCTATTGCTAATCAGTTACAAGAAATATTTTCTGTGTCATGTAGCAAGCCAGAACACTCTGCTGGGGTAACATCTCTGAACTTTACTAGCAGACTGGAAATCCTGTGGTAATGTTGAGCAACGGCTACAAAGAGATTTGGTTGAATGAAGAAATGAACAATGTGCTCAGTATAATATCTCCTGGACACACAATACTTAGACTTTCCCGAACTCTGAGTATTGGCACTCTTTGAGGGGATGGCAGCATGGATCCTCAAAAGCTTTGCTGTAATCAGGAGGTGAATCACTGGATATACCACAGAATTGGCATCAGATGATGGTGGTGATAGTTATTTTTGTAAAAATATGCAGGCTTCTGAAATGTAAACAATATCCTCCTCGACTGTAAGCAACCTCTCACTGAGCCAGGCACTAAATCTCTCCCTCACACACAGCAGAGATGGGATTTAACTCTGCCCTGTGTCCAGCACTACTGGTTTCCTAACAACAGTGTCACTCACTACTTCTACTCAGGCTATTAGAACATCAAATGTAATTTAATAGAATCCTACTGTCTCCTAGAAGCAGTATCTTTAAAATTCCTTCTTAAGTCCCAATTTGGTAAAGTCTGCATACAGACAATTATTGTTTTTTACTCAACTGTTCGAGTCCCGTCTGATTTTCAAAATGACAATGTCAAATTTCTCATTAAAGGAACCTGTTCCTTCAGTTTTATCTAGCAACTATATTTCGAAACCACTCCGGGGTTCTGTTTATTTTCTTTATATGAGTATGCTCTTCCTAGAACAGCTAAGCCTGGGAAGATTGGATGTAATTCTTTGTTCTGCTGCATGACAGTAAGTATTTAGTAGGTTCCTGCTGTATGGTCTATAAGAAAACATTCCCATTCACAAAATTGCTGAAGAAGTTGTAGACAACACACTGTTTAGAAATGATGGATTTGCTGAAGTGCATTCCTGAACTAGAACCAGAGAGGTCAAAATGAAGTGGAGGTGTGGTGATCTCTCACAAATGTACCTGAACTGTTACTGTCTGCAATAATGTGAAAGGCATGAAAAGTCTCTTCTTCAAATAGGAAGATCCAAATGAACTTGGGAAGCTGTCAGTAGAGAAAGATGAGGTTCTTATTTCCAAACTGAACACTTCTGGATATAGAACAAGAAGCAGTGAGCATAACAATCCACAGTGGTTGTGGACATGCACAACTTATTAATGGTAGCTAGAAACTTTGAAGGTTTCCATTTTTAAGCAGCCAAGTAGAGACACACTAAAGATATATTGTTTTCAAAAAGAAAGTTATCTGAAACTACTCATCTGTCCTCTGAAAAATCCCAATCTTTATTTCATGTTGTAGAACCAAAATCATGACCAGCATTAGGAACTTTGGCAACATCAACATCAGGGAATACAGTTCATACTGTTTACATGTGCTCTGAATTGCCTTTACTTTAGCAATGTTTCCACCAGTAGTTTCTTCAGATAATTCAGTATTTCCAAATATTTAGTATGCATATTCAGAAGCAAAAACTTAAACAATCTGCAAAGATCCCAAAACTCAGTGATGGTCACATTCCAGGAAATGTGACACATCAAGGCATTGGTATTTTAGAAAAGCAAGGAGCATTAAACCCATTTGGATTTAGGAATTCTGCAGATTCCTCGGCTTCTCAGCCTTTGCAATACATCTGTCCCCACTTGCAAAGGAATGGTCTGCCAATGCTTTCTCAACTTTGTCATTTTAGAGCATTCCTAAAGCCAAAAACACTAGTTTCAGATCTCAGTGGGTTAAGAATGAGTCTAAATATTTTGTAGAGGATAAATGTCTGAAAAAATAATTCAGTTTGAGAGAAAAATCAATAAAAACAGTGTATCCTGAAGGAAAAAAACCCCACACAACCAAATAAAAAGAACACATAGAATACAAAAAGAATACAGAGAAAACTTTAAATACAGTATAAAATGAAATACACCCACCTAAACCCTAAACTTATGTCAGAATAACAACTTCTGTCCACTGTACTTTCTGGGAAATATAGGAGAATTTGCAGGTAAGTATTTGCAAAATTTGCAAGAATTCCTGGTATGATTTTACCATACTCCAACTCTGACAGTTAATATAATTATATATTAAAAAAATAATCATTGCTATATTTCCTTTTCCTTGTCTCATTTAGATATTAGCTATAGATTTTCAGTGTTCAAGTAAGATTTTTATTTTGATTGAAAATAAACATGAATTTATTCTGCAAGATGCTGGACACCATCCATTTCCGTTCGCTATTTTCCAAATTTTACTGCTTTCTTATGGGAATAAAGTTTTTGCAGGCCTGAAGGTGATCTCAGGATCTATTGTTAGTGTCTTTCACGTAGCAACAATACATGCTGAAGGTGTAAAGGTATTTTTCAGAGACTGTAATTTGTGTTTTACACAGGGAAGTAAGACTAAGTCAACATTCTGAGCAAAATGAAACTTCTCTTTCCATGTGAACTGTGCAAGTGTTACAGAAGTTGGGAACTTGGCACCAGTGGATGAGCTATTTGTACACAGGTCATCTTCCATGTCTTCTCCAGCATACTGTTATGTGACAAAATGGTTTATATCTCAATGCAAGAAATTTATTTTTACTGTAAAACAAATGATAATGAGTAGCTCTTTAAACTAATGTTTTATTTCCAGTGAGTCAAAGTTTTGGCATTAGTTTTGTGGAAAAAGCATTAATCTTCACCATTGAAATAGAGAGCTGGTTGACTATATATGTCTTGACAAAATTAATTTTGAAAACCGTTAACAGATCTTTCTCATCAAATTTTAAATGGTTCTTATTTGCTATTGACTTTTAGGGACTAATAATTATTTTTTTTTCTGTTCAGTTTCAGTTGCCATGTCATTTGAAACATTGCCTTCCAGAACCAAGAAGAAAGACACGTTTAAGTATCTGCTGAGATGTTTGTGTATGTGTAAGGAACTGTCGGATGTAATAGGAACAAACATTTGTTACTTACATTTAACCTTTGGTTAACTAATAATGCTGTGAGTTGTAGTTCACAGGAGGAAGAAATGTTTGTTCCCAGCTGTGTAATACAGACAAGCCTTGAGGGCTGTTGTGAAGTTCTTTGAATTATTTTTTCTCCTTTGTCCTGCTGGGAAATGTACAGAAATTGATACAAGACCCTGCTATCATTCATGTGGCAGCAGACTAGGAATGACTGCTAGAATGTCCGGGACATGCTTTATGTTTAGTGCTGACAAACTTAGCAAGACAAATATGATTTATGGGACAATAGTTCAGATGGGGAATGAATGGAGATGTCTTGGTGAAAATATCAGCATAAGTAGGCTATGAGAAGGAAGTGGTTTTAAGGAAGGATCTAAAGGAGATTTGGCATGTGGCAGATGGGAAGTTATTCAAACTATAAGAGGCAACATGGAAAAAGAAGTGAAGCTGAGAGTGGGAGAAAAATATGAAAGGAACAGTAGGACAGAAGGGCCCTGGAAAAGTCTGCTGTTCCTTCCACGTATAACTAATCAAAATACATCTTCATGACCTGGAAAGGTGACGAATGAACTTCTGGTGAATTCTGGTGTATTCCTTCAGATAATAATTAATAACATTTTCAAATATCATCAAGTCTTTCAAACCTGGATATTCCTCCTTAATTAGCCAAGAATTTACTGAAATCTGAAAAAATCTCAGGTATCAGTATTTTTATTACTGTAGGACTTTTATGCAAGAGCCTGTTCTTGTTTGGAAGGGTTTGTTGTCTGCTTGGACAAAGAGTGGGCAAGGGGAAATATTACCAACAGATTTGTATTACAGAAGAAGAAAGAGACCTGCCTGAATCAGGAGATTGGCACAAGGGCATGAAGGAATCTGAAATGGTGGTGAAACTGAGACTCGGTGTGCAAGCTTACAATGCTTCCATCAGGTTATAATTACAGCACCAGCTTCCTAACATCTAAAAATCATTCAAGCCCATTCCTGGTTTGATAACAGACTCCATGTACTCACACTATACACATCAGGAGTGTTCTAGGTCACATTTGAAGTTTAAATGTATACTTGCAGATAGACCTACAGGAAATTTAATGTAATTTTACTAGTTTTTTAGCAGATTTTTATTCTATTTCAACTTTCTTTCCTTGCAACTCATGTGCAGTTTTGCCTGTACCTTCCTAAGGTGTTTTTCCCTGCCTTGTCTTGAAAGTGTCACAAGCTTTGGCAATCCATTTGTTTTCTGCTTCTCCAGTTAATTTTAGTTTTGCAGGGTATGCCATGCTGACCAGTGAGGAATCCTTTCCCTGAGTCAACCCCTGTTGTCTAGCACCTCTCCCTTCCCAAGCTCTCCTTCTCCAATGTATTAACTAATGATCATCCTTAGGCCAAGATGTACATGGGTAGGAATTATGTATATGTAGTGAAAAAAAAAAAGACAGAAGGTTAAGAACATTTGCATGTAAGAGGTTATAGAGCTGCCACCCTCTCTGGTTATTGCCTCTCTGAGGTAAAGAACATAAAGGAATGAATAAATGTAATGTCCATGTACATAAAATCAGACAGACATACAAAGGATATAAAAAATTAATTCTACCAGAGTGAATGAAGGCTGCCAGAATCCTCAGTGGTGTAAGTGTGCCAGGACTTACACCGCACAGCAACACACCTTGTGTACAGTAAGCACTGGGACTCAGTTTACCCTATTACTTTAATAACTTGGTAAGGAATCTTCTGGCTTGAGGATAGTGTAGCCATAAAATCTTTCTCTGCACTATTCTGAGAATGAACTTTATTCCATATCTTATCTTCTGCTTGAAAATGAACATCCTTTCTATTCTTATCGTGTTTCTGCTTTTTTTTTGAATTGTTGAGTGTCAGCCATATTCTGCTTGGCAGTTTGCAAAGTTGTTCTTTCTCAGCTCTGTTTTGCTGAGTTACCTTTGAAATTCAGCCCTCTTTTTATGACTACACTCCAGAGGCCCTTTTAATAACCTGCCCCGAGCTAATAATACTTCCACGAAAGCCAGTCTTGCCCTGATACACCCACCACTTTCTCATTGCTTGGTACAAATCCTTCAGTGTGATACAATAGAGTCCATAGAGAAGAAAACCCCAGGTAATTGTGTACCATAGATCTGCTTCATGCTAAAACTAGTCTTGGATGAGGTGACAGCATGGGATTCACCTTCATACCATCTAATCTGGATAAAACAAGTGTCTTTTTCCTTCATGGGCACATCAGGCATGTCAGCACAGCCATGTGATTTGCATTCATTGGGTGGTCAGGGTTGCACGGAGTATCATGGACGGTCTGGAACACACTCATTTTATTTCTCCATCATATTGATGATATACATATTTAGAACAAATTATCCTTAAAGTACTAGGGCAGTCCTTCAGATGATAGCATTTTCCCGAGGTAAGGAGGTCAAATGCAAGGCCTGAAGAGACTGCCCCTTGCCTTAAAACACACACTCGTGGGTCAAGACCTTTTCCCTACCCGCAGCCATTTCTCAGCCCTCTCTGGCAGCGGGGCCTGCGTTCCCCCTCCCGCCTCCGGCCCCAGACCCATGGGAGGAGATGGTATTTCTGAACAAAACCTAGGGTCTTCCTCACAAAAAGTGCCATGAAGCAAGCACTGGGTGACACGGGGAGCACAGGCCGGCCTGGGCTGTATCCTGAGTGGGATCACGGCTGCTGGGCCCCCTGCCCCAGCTGAGGCATCACTGCCACCACAGCCCCCGACTGCTCAGGGATCTCCTTGCTCTTGGGGAAAGGTGTGAGTTTGCCTTGGACACACAGAATCCTTAGAAGAGAGAATGAATTCCAAGGGAAATGTCTTTTTTTTTCCTCAAAAAATAAAAGGCTGTATGGATTTCCTTGCTTACTGGTAGAAGCACAGTTCTTGGCAAGCTGGGCCCTGTCAAGGCTTTACTTGGAACTTCCAGCAGATGCTTTGGTTAAAAACCCTTAAACCTTTCCTTTGGTTAACAACAGCATGCAGCAAGTAAAAAACAAAAAGGAGAATGTGAATTGAAATAATTAAACCTTTTCTTCCAGATGAAAATCATCATGTAACCTACAGAAGTAAGAATACAGCTTACGTCCACTTTATTCTGAGGGAAGCCTGTAACTAATTGGCCTATCTGTAATGTTTTTGGAGTGATTCCACTATAAATACACTCTTTATAATTAAACTAACTGACTGATTTATAGGACCTGCAGTTCAGATGCTGCTGCACTTAGGGGATTTTCTTGCGTTTCTTTTAATAATGACCATGGTGTTTTCAGCTGGCGAAATTTAACTTCAGCAAATCTTTGGAGATAAATATTGCTTGCAGGTGTTGCAGAGCAGTAGTTTTAAGGCTTAGCTGAAGTGATAATCCTTTCAATTTATGAAAAAGCTTATGTAAAACTGATTGCAAGAATTGAAAAGGTGTGGCCTTTTAAAAAAAATATTTCGTGTATCCTACCTTTAGTATGTTAATGGCTTTCAAAATGCTAATGGAGAGCTTGTGGTCTGTGGTGTAGTGAGCAGTGTGAAGTCAGTGAAGCTCTCATTGCTTCTGTGGAGGGAGTCACACTGGCTTTTGTGGAATTTGGGTGGGGTTCTGTGCCTGTGGATTTATTTTATAAAGTTATCTGAGAAGTGGAATAAGTACTTGTAGGTATAATCGTTGGGTGGAGGATTTTTCTGTCTGATAATTTACAGTTTTCTTTCTCAGAGTTGTTATGGAGACTTAAATATTATAATAGCATAAATAATTTATGAAATATATGTGTTACATAAAAAGGAGTTATTGATTGAAGCTCTGGATTAGAAGTGAACTCTGCCTACTTCTCTGCTTCTTATCTATTTTTCTTATCTATTTGCTTCCTTGGTTTTTGGTTTCTTGGGTTTTTTAATCAGTTTTCTTTAGACATCTTGGTGTAAAAGGTTACTTCTTTTACAGTGATGATTACATTTCAAGCTCTTTTTTTTTGACATAGTGTTTATCTGTAGTGGCAAAGATTGCTCATCACAGACAGAAGGTGGTTGTATTTAAGTTTATGTTTTGCAAATATGAAACCAAAAGTTTTCAGAGTCCTTAAAGAGGGAACAGTCCTGGGTATTGGAGAAGGTGCTTTCCAGACAGCAAACACAGGAAGTGCTACAGCTGTGCTAATCTGGAAGAACATCACAGCAAATTGTGGCAACGAACTGGGGTTGAGGATCTTCCAGGTTTCCACAGAAGGATCACTTTTGTCAGTAAAACAACTAAGTTCACAAGACTTATAAATTCCTTTCAGTGTATTTCAGTGTGCACTGCAACCCACTAGTTTCCTCAGAATGGAAGAAAATCTGTAAAAGAAAGCTGACGTTTGGTATTTTCTTATAGCATTTGAAATGAATCAAAATGCAGGAGCACAGAGAGACTTTTGTGATACTCTCTGATGTCTTGTAATTCACTTGATTTGCAGGGTTGCTGTATTACCAAAATGAAACAACTCTACAGAAGTTCTCTTATCCCCACAAACGTTTGGATATTGCAAACGAGGGGGAAAACAGCAATCAGACTGCAGCTGTCACTACTCATTTTGCTTTTAGCAAAGCGCTGCAAACCTTCAGTCGGGCAGCTGGGTGAAATGAGAGCACAGAGCTGTGCTGTGGAGGGGGAGCGTGGCTGGGCTGAAGGGAGCTCTTATTTTTCGGTAGGTGCTGCTTGGAGGGCAGCCGGGGGGCTCTGAGCAGCCGCTGTGCCAGCAGCAGGCTGGGGTTCTGTGAGCCTCTCCTGAGCCTTGGCAAGGAGGGTCAGCAGCCTCGGTAGCGTTACCCGACTGCTCCCTCTTGCGCTGGCCGCCACCGCCTCGGCTCTCACCGCCCCTCTCCGGCCGGGCTCCAGCGCATGTTGGTTCGTCCCCTGCTTTGGACTTCTCAGTAGCTGATTCACGCAATATACACGGTTAGTTTGTTCTTAGCCTGGTTGCCATCAGTAATTTCACATGGAGGGGATGGTCAATCTGCACCTCAGATTCTCTGGAATGAGACGTTGTTTGCTGCGCTTTGGTTCTGTACACTTCAGCTGACGTGGTTTTCTGAGACGCGAGACGGTTTGGTGTACATATACATTTGTGCATTAAAATGAAAAGCGTATTGAAAAAGTCCATCTTTTTAAAAGCAGGGTAAAATTCTCTGAAGGTGTGCATACCTGCTTTAGTGTCTTGTTCCTCAGTTAGACGACCTCATGTATTCCCAGGTACCACGAGTAGTCTTGATGCATCTTGAAAAGATGGTACTGAGATTATTTAGGTAAGAATTTCTAAAAAGGAATTCCTCCTCATATTTAAGGGGTGTATGCTTGGGATAACTAACTGTTATAATACACTTATACTACTACTGTTAGCATTAGATGAATCCTCTCTCTTTTTATGATATTGTATTGTACTATCTTTTAGGAGATTGGAAATATCTTAATACTGCATAAAATATTACTTTTTCTTTTACTACAGGATATTGAGGTATGCAAGATTTTTAGAGCATGTTTTACATACTTGGTGTAAAGTTGATTTGAGCTTGGACACTCTTATATTTGAGCTGATAAACATTTGCTAGAATTAAGAAATATTTGTGGATATCATGGACCATATCTGAAATTGTGTTGATCTTTTTAAAGACTACCTTTTTTTTTATTTTTATACAGGAAAAATTTCCTGGTTATTGTGTCATACGTTTGCATTTTACTGTTGATAGGATATATATATTATGCTAAGACCCATACACTCAGTTGCTATGTAGTTTTATGAAAATTAATAGGTTTTTATTAAAAGCAGCAGCATTTCAATTTATGTAAGTAGCTTTTAAATATCAATAGTTTTCGGCGGTGATTTCTGACTAAAAGTCATAAAATGTGTTGCCAGTTCCCGTCTGCCCCTCTTCCCCAGACAATGTCAGTTAGTTGGAGTGACCCTTATTCTTGAAATCAGGTGTGGTTACATGACCTTGCAGAAAATAGAGGAGAGATATAAATGCAAAGACACTAAAAAGCAGTGACAGTACCATAAAAAGGAACATGTTTGTGGAAGTGTCAGAAAAGTTTTTAAAGTTATATAGCATGTCACACACTTCTCAATTAATCATTAAAATAAAACCAAAATTAATGGATTTAATTAATATTCTCTCAATGTTCTTTGGTTGAGACTATCATATTGTGTACCTCTGGGCTGGAGGCAGGGAACTGCTGAATGTTTCATGACAGCGACACAAGCAGTTAAAACCATTAAGGAATAATACCGGGCAGAAGGCAGAGCACACAGGTGCAGAGGATCCTTTGTACAGGACTTTTCCACCACCCAAGGCAGACACTCATTAATACAGCGTGTTCTGAAACTTGATGGTGTGTAGTTAACATTTTGATTGCTCACAGCTCAATTTGGCAAGTGACAAATAGAATCCTTAAATGCTTTCAACAAATTCATGGAATGGCTTTCTTTTTTAAAAGGTAAAGGAGATACTGCATCCATTTGGTGTCTTTACTGCTGTAAAAATAATAATGAGCAGAAGTTTTTTTGTGTTCCCTTGGTAAAAGATCCTCTGGAAGTCAAACACTATTAACTTTAACGAAGTAGCTTTGATGGCAGGGAAGAGACAGCTGATACTACACTTCCTTAACAATAAACCACAGTGACAGATAAAAACAAACATGTGCACGATAACATATAGCATTTCAGAGAACGGAGCCAGAAACTAATGTTGACTGAAGTGATCTTTGCTTTCTTTTAAAGCTTGTTAGTGCTTTTGAAATGGTTTCTTCTGAAAAGAGTTAAAATTTAATTCTGTTTCTGTGATAAATTTATATCATGCTATTGAAGTAAGCAAAAACAAATAGATGTTCCTCATATTCTCTTGCACTACAAGTTTTGAAATTTATTTCATTGTGCTTAAAATTACACACCATGACTGATAACTTAATAGGAAGAAGCAGTCTGTTCTTTTCTGTGTTTATTCCTTCTGTTCTATCTCCTGTCCTCTTTCCCTGAACTTGCTCACTTTTTGCACTCAACTGTGGACATAATAGAACTGCTGCACATCATTTTTACCTGAGCTGGAGAACCATTTCATTTCCAAGTTATGTTTTTATGCTGAGGACAGACATACATAATGAACTTGCTAATATAAATAACGAGGAGAAAATATTATGGTTTTTTTCAGGTGATCAGAACCTGTGTGTGTGCAGTGGTGTGCTGCCCTAGGAAAGGTGACAAATTCCTTCACTGTGCTGCTGTCTGCAGCCCAGGAATTAGGGCATTTTTATGGAAGGTGGAAGATGTTTTGAATTTTTTTCACTGAGGAGTTTTTATTCTCGGGTTTCTTAGGTTTTGAACAACCTGATTACTGTTAGATAAAGTGTGTTGTTTTCACTGGGCTTAATTTCAAGGAAAAGTGAACTACTCATCTATATCCAACAAGATAACTCAGGCATCTGAAGCCTAGCATGGGATTTTGGGATGTGAGGAAGAGTCTCACCTAGGAGGAAGGTGAAGTTTCAGACCTGTACCTGCAGCAAAGTATTTTGATGCTGATCATTGCCATGTTAAATCCTGTTGTAAATTGAACCACGTTCTCTGATGTCTCACTGACATAATGTCATGACAGGAATGTCTTTCCAGTCCATTTCCTGCTTTTAAAACTTTTAATAGCAAAAGTAAAGTATTTATTCAGAGGGAAACAGTATGCTAAAACCAACAATGTAAGAAAGGTTTTAAATCCTCTAGTCAAAGCTGTTTTCAGACTGGTGATGTATCCTAGAAAGTACAGCATGTGTATTGAACCTATGCCCTAATCATGCCTGTATATTACAGTCTTTTTTAGAGTAAATTTCCACTGCACAGTTGCTGTCAGCCCCTATTTTCATTTGCATGATTCTTGTGAGCTGCTTTTCAGACTCTGTTTTTCTCAACCAGACCTGACAGTAAATTTCCTTAGGCTTTACTTTCCCTGTGAAGACAGGTGCTTTTAAACCAAGAAGACAAAGCAATTCACTGCTTATATGAATTGTCAATAAGTGCAAAAAGCAGGGGCTGCTTGGACATTTAAATGTGGCACTTGGGGACGTGGTTTAGTGGTGGACTTGGCAGTGCTGGGTTGCTGTTGGACTCGATGTTCTTAGAGGTCTTTTTCAGCCTGAATAATTCTGTGATTTATTATTAACATTATCATGTGCTGTAGGAGCACCATTCTTTGGGCAGGTGAATGGATGGGCTTGGCTCCTCTGAAGGCAGGAGGGATGACTGTAAATAATGCCAGAGGTGAAACTTGGTAAAAGGGACCAGCTCTCCTGCTGGGAGTATCACTGCTCTGCCTTTAGGAACAGGGTGATGTACAAAGTGCTGCCACCACACCACTGTGGGGTTTGTCTGTGGATGAATGGAAACTTCTGTGGCCTTCTGTGCAGTGTGGTGCTTTTTTCTCAGCCCAGGTTCTTCACAGAGGGGTGAGGATTTGGCCTAGAACTTGAAGGGTTTTACCAGTACAATTCTGCACTGGGAGAAGATGTTTGTAGAAGGTGCTTGAGCTGTGAGTGGAAGCTGCACTAGCAGAAGTAAGTCAGCTCTGAATGGTGTTTCTTATTAGCCCTGACTTTGACCAGCCTCCTGGGGCTTGTACAGAGTTTTTTGAATTGCTTACCTGCCCCACACAGTAAATTTTTTTCTTTTTAACTTAACAAAGGCTTGTTCTGTTATTGACTGTCAGACAGTTTTTATAACTGAATTTTAAAATTGTTTTGGATTATCCTAGAGCACAAAAGTTATATTCAAGTGGAACACCTGATTAACTACTGTAGAGTACAGAAACTAGTAAATCTTCCAATCTCTGATTTTTTTAAATAATCATTGTGTCAAAAATAGACTGATAAGCTTAGTCTCAAGAGATTAGTGAAGGGAAGAATTCTGTATTTTCATTTTGTCTTCCCACCCTTATCAGACTGATCCTTTTCCCTTCCCTGTATTTCCTTTTCCAGGATGCTTTATATTGAGAATCTTCAGATGTTAGTTGAATCCGTGTCAGATTTCCTGAAATAGATACTTTAACTCATACACGATACACATTGCTTTTTAGGTCCTGATTTACCTTGATCATGTGAATATCTCATGTTATTTCACTTACAGAATTTCAGTTTCCATATAATACCTGAAATTATTTGTATGTAAGATATTTTTGTCTTATTTTTGCGTATGAGCTTTCCACAGGGGGCTGCTTTGCATGTAGGAAGAACTGGTTTTAATTTGGCATATACTGGATACAAATTCAGCCTGAGATTGCACATGAGCTGTGCCCTCTTGTGTTCACTTGGAAAAGCAACCAAAGTATAAGAAAATAAAGCAAGCCTCTTGAAATTAGGTTGGTTGAAGTTGATACATCACACATCCTCTGCCTTAGATCCTGCAAAAGTCCCAAACTGTGGAAAAATTGCATTCAAGGATTCCAGAATTTGATGACTTCCTCTTCCCAGTGCTGGACAGTACAAGTAAGATCACTTGCACTTCATTTTAAATGAAAAGAAGGCAAAGTGTAAGAGCAGAAAAGACTAGAGTGCAACTATAAAAAGAAAAAAAATATCTTTAAATTCATTCATTTGGGTCATTTTCCCGCCCCAAAAAAGTAACTTCCATTACTAGAACTTTTGCAAATGAAGCCTTTCTAATTGTACTCTGTCAGTCTCTTAGAAGGTAATTTGATATGCTTTGTGCTTGCCTAATGAAACCATTTGATGATGTGCAAGCATTCTGTTAATTAAATTAATTATTGTAGGCTGACAAATATGCACACAGAACCAAAATGCAGTGAATTGCAAATTCAGCTTGTTTTCAGTGGGCTGTAGGTGTTTCTAACTTGTCTCCATTATCTTAAAATCTACAATATAATAGCTATAAATAGACTGTTTTCATGTTTCTCAAAATTCTGGTTTAGTTTATTCGCAGTGAAATACCCTTACATATGGATTTTTCAATGCATATTTAAATACTAACATGATATTTATATGTCTGCTGTGGCCCGTCTGTCATGGATTTTAGGTTTATTTCCTGGAAAGAACTACAATATATGTAAGCCATGTCTTAGCCTGACCTCTTCCTTCATGTGGAGAATATATTTTTGTTTGCAGGGATCATTTTGTCATTCGTGTTTGTATTTCATCCTTTGATGAATCATTCATATCCTCATTTCTGAAATAGTATTGCTATGTTTAGTGAGCATGAAGTTTTTAACTTGTGATTTTTTTTGAGAATTATGAATACAGCAGACTTTTTTTGTGAACATTGCTGATTAGCTACATAAATGTCTTTTTATATGTAACACCTCAGTAAGAACTTGTTATTGCAGGTCAGTTGTTGCCTCCTGGTTCATAGTACTGCGGCAGGGAGTCAGTCTGGAACAGAAACAGGGGTTTGCTTCAACTGGAGTGGCTCAAACACAGTTTTAGGTGCCGTTAAAAGTCAGAAACAGCCAATTTGGCTAAGTTTTTGTGAACTTTTGCCTAGTCTAATCTGAGTTTCTTGTCACCCTGACTAATTTCAGTGGTTTTCTTTTGCAGGAAATTGCATTGTGTGCTCGCCTTATAGGGACTTGGACTCAGATAGAGAACGTGCGTATGAAATGAGATCATTTGCTGGCTTGGAATGAATGTTGTTTCATAGGTTATGTTGATACTCTGGTAAAAACTGACATATAGGTTGTATAAATTTTGAAGTCTGAGTGAGTGTTCAAATACTATGGAAAATAAGATTTTAGTTTAAGGAAGAGTGAGACTTTTGAAGTAAACAATTGGAAATTTTGGATACTTTTATAAAAAGTAAAATATTTGTATATACTTGAGAGGTTCAATATTCAGATTGATTGTGTATATTTAAGCAGTGTTTATAAAAACACTTTCCCATTTGGAGACCAACTGATGTATCAATGTGTAAAAATCCTTATGCAGGAATAAGAATAGAAACCCAGAATGCATCAAACTGATAATTCACTTTACTAATGATACCCAACACAAGAGAAACAGCTGCAGCAAGAGTTTTTAATGGAGTTATCCTTTTTCCCTCATCTTGGCGGGTTTAACTCATGTAGTCAGGTCAAGTTTGCTTCACATTTATTTACTTTAATTGTGGGACAGTTTTGCTGTATCTTATTAAAGGGAGAGCCCATCTCTGAGAAATTCCCTATGTTTAGTAGAATACTGTGGCAGATCCTTAGAGATGATCCTTGTAGATCACACATGCTGTAACAAAAATCACCAAAAACCCCAACAAACTTGAGTTCATTGGTGAAAACATTCACTGTGATTTAATGCTAAGGACATGCTGAGGATAAATAATTTGTGATCTTTTCTTTTGTAACTGAAAGAAAAAGGTAGTTTGAGGTGTTTGTTTCCTCCGAAAGCCCGGAAACATGAATATTTTGGAAACATGAGTTCCATGTAAGTTCTGTGTAAGCTTAACACAGGTTAAGCTCTGTGCATAAACCATGGAGTGAAACTGAGCAATGTGCCAAGGACCAGTCTGGGCTTTCTGTTTGTAGCACCAGTTTATATTGTTGGTTTGTGGCATATTGCCCTGAAAACTGGGGGTGATGACAGGCCTCAGGACAGAACTGCAATTATTTATGTGTGACCTGTCCATAAGCTGTGTCTCACATGAGAGTTCAGAACACCCCATTAGCTCACAGTATGGGAGGGCACCCACTTCCTGCTATTTTCAGAGACAAGTTTTCCAAGAGAGGAAGAGTGGTTCCCAAAGATATGTTTATTTCCACTCTTTCCAAAGCTCAGTATTTTGTGTAGAGGCATAGTATTAGCAATAACAAAAGTTTTTTCCTTCAGGCAGATTAGCCTTTGGTTGTCTTACTGCCTGGATCCAGTGTGGCCACATCCCGGGATAACAATGCCTGCCTGTCCTGCTCTCATGTTCCTCACCTTGGCTGCTGTTTCGATTCTCTTGCTTCATCTGTTCAAGTCCTGCACCTGAACAACAGATGTCGATGGTACCTGCCAGTATGAACGGTGAGTTTTTTGTTGTTATTGCCAAGATGTTTCTGTCTGAGATTATTGAAGTTTCTTTAAGTAAAGGCAGTGAATTGCTGTCAACAGGAATCCAGAGAAAGATGGGAGAGGAGTGCCACATATTGGGGCACTAAAAAAAGAAACTGCAATTTCCTGTGTTGGTCTATTTTTTGCCTCTTCATCTGTTTCAAGACATGTTAGCTGTGGATAAACTTATTTTTCTTCAGGTATGCAATATTATCTCTTTAAGTTACCCACATATAGTTAAAATGGTCTTATAACCATTTGCTGTGAAATTCCTGATCCTGTGAATTATAGCACTTGGAATGAGTACTCACTTGGGTGAGTAACTAAAACTTCTGCGTTGGATGCACAAAAGACAAAAATGTTGATTCTGAGAACGAGCACTCCGCTCCTGTGCTTCTGATGGAGGGCTGTTAGTCTGTAAGGTGAAAATCACTGGCACTGTGGTCAGATAATAATGTCGAGGCCATGCTCTGTGACTTGGAATGTAGCAACATTGCAAGACCTTGAGAAAGGATACATGGGAGCTGAGTAATGCCATTGTACAGTGCAGGTTTTCCTGGGCAGGAGAGTTTTTGTCAAGTTTAGGGATTGAAATGAATCCTTTGCTACCTGAAAATTACTTGAAAAAGAGCTTTAGGTTGCCTATGGGTTGTAGTTAGTTAATTTGAATAGGACTATTTCTAAAACAGAGGGAAAGAAATACGGGCTTACTTATGGAATATTACCAAAGACATGGGAAAACACTTTGGTAGTTTGGGGCTGAACTCAGTGACCCTGGAGTCTATATATCCTTTAACAAAGTATATGCTTTGTGCATATAGATCATTGTAGAACTGATATTCAACATTGTTATATGGTTTCAACAGAAGCCCCAAGGGTCCTTTTACTCTTTATGCTCTAACTTGTTCGCTGCTTTAGAGCTAAGGGTTGGTTTGTTTGTTTTGTTTCATAGGGAGAAAATCATATGCTGCAATGTTTTGTCTTTTACTTTTGAAGTTTTCTTATTATTGTGGCATATTCTCAATCTGTCCAGAGTTCTTTTTTCATCTGAGCATAAATATAGAATGCAGAAGGAGCTGCTCTAGTGGCACATTCTTCCTCTGTAGTTTCTAAGTCAGCATTAATTATGATTGGCTTTCTTTGTCAGAGACAAGGATCTGATCCCTTAGAGTAAACAGAAAAAAAGCACAAAAAAGCACAAAAAGGATGGGATAATTTAGATCTCTTTATTGCTCTCTGGAAAGGTGTAAATCCTGTGAGTTCTCAAGAACGAAACTGTAAAGCCCAGCACACGTGCTGCTTTAGTCCAGCTATAGTCCAGACTGCATGCACCTTTTGATGTTTTAAATTCTGCATATCCTAGAATTGCATATTTGTGCCACAAGCTGCCCTCTCTGCACTAGTCTGGGGCATTTCGGGGTGACTGGGTCCCAGAGGAAGAATCTGACTTGTGTGTTCAGGGAGCTCCTCACGAGGCGTTGGGTGGACAAACTCTCCACAAAATACAGGGGTCAGTACCACTGTTTGTTGAAACATAATTGAAGGAGATGGCAAACAACTTCTTATACAAAGCACAGTAGCTGGAGTCAGTGCCCTGAAAGTGGGACACACCCCTTCAAGTTTCTTCTGCATCTTGGCAGTAGTGTGAGGTTCTAGATATGGCTGTTGAGTCCAAGTTTTTACAATGTGAGTGCCTTAGTACCAAACTTTTAGAACATCTTTTATGGGATATAATTGTAATTCTGCTCCTAGTGTGCTACTGGTTTATCCTCTTTTCATATGTAGGTCTGTAAGAAATCAAAACATGTACATTGGCTTTAGCAGCAGCTTTCTTTTTGCCTGCATACCCAGATTTGATTTATCATCTTGATGTTGTCAGCATCTGACTCTAATTAACTGGATAAATGAAGCTGAGATCTTGACTGAATTAGCAGTTGAAGAATGCATCTTACCAGAAGCAGATGGAGAGAAAAAAACGTGTATTTAGTTTATGGCCATTCCCCTGGTTTATGGCCATTTCCTATTTTTAAGGGAAAAAGTTCTGCCAAATTAATTCTTGTCAAAGGCTAATTAAATTATAGTGATGATTAATCCTGAAGTAAATACATTATTTCAGTGTTTAGGAGAGTTACAAAAGTTTAAAGGCTTAAGAGACATTGTGAATACATACTTACTCTGGAGTGCATTTGGGAGAGAGAAAATGCCAATTAGATAATTCAGTGACAGTTTATACAGTTTAATTTATCCTTTGTAAATAATGTCTGTTATAATTAGCCTCTGTTGTAGACAGATCTCAGCTAAATCTTTTTGTTGGTAAAAGAATTCCTTATAGTGACATTTATACTGTCCTCTAACATCTTCCTTTGCTTTTCTTACTCAAAATATTACAGTTTTGCAAGAAAAAAAAAAACAGAAAAAAAATGGAAAAGTGAATGTTGTCATTTCTAGGCTGTGGAAAAAGAAAGTGAAGCAGGAAGCTATTCCCTAGGGTCTCTGAACAGGCTGAGAATAAAATCCATATCTGCTAGCTAGCTCCATATGATGCCTTAAATGCTGTGGAAGGAATGTCCTTTCATGGCACTTTCTGTGGCATATGTTAAGAAATTGGGCAAGCAGTGTCAGTGCTTGCACTACCCTGTGTGTATTCTGCAACTTTGGTAAGATTCTGAACAACGTGGGGGGAAAATGTGAAAATACCACATTGTTAATTAAGAAAGAAAAGGAATCCCAAGCCTTGCTTTCAGACTATTTTATCTGCTGCAAGGAGAGGTCAGCCCCTTACTCAGCACTGGTGAAAAGCTCTCCTTGAAGAAGTAACATGTGTTGGTGCAGAGCTGTTAACACTGTTTCTGTGCTGCAAAACTAGTTTTTTTCCAGTCAGACGCTCTGGTCACCAGTCAGTGCTCCTCAGGAATGTGTTTGGAGGCAACCTTCAGGGAAAGCTCCATTCGGGTTCCAGATTGATGAGGTAAAGCACCAGACCTTAGCATTTCCTTAGTCCATCACAATGGCGCCTGCAACACCTCAGTTCACCACTGTGCTGGCAGATGTATAAAACAAAGTTGGAGGTTAATTTATTGGTAGTGGAGAAAAGAGATCTCTGCTCCTTCATCTGCAGTATTCTATGAATTATATGCTTATGCAAGGTGAAATGCTGGATTTTTCTATGCACTGTAATTTACGATGCATTTGCTACTAACAGACAAGGAAAATTTGCTGTATTTTCATTGGTACACCTTATGTATAAAAGATAGGAATAAATATTTTTTGGCTTTTGTGGCAAGGTTCAAATTTATCTGGAAATGAAACGTAAGATAATCTTATGCAGCACCCATATGTGTAGCCTTTTGGAGAAAAAAAAAAAAAGGTTTATCTTTCTTGTCACAATAAAGGAATGATTTGCCAGTAGAAGTAGAGTTGTTTCTAATAAACAAACAACAAAATCTTGGCGGTAAAAGTAAAAAATCCTGCCTCTGCCGTCCTGTGGAGACAAATATTGAGTGTGTGGAAGTGACAGCCAGTGCAGGGAACACACCAGTATCCCCTCATGCATTTGTATCAATTACACAGGGCACAACACTGTGTCACTGATGGAGCGTTCTGTGGTGGCCACCAGTGTTTTCCTAGGTGAAAGGGTAATTATTTGGCTGTTAGTTCTTAATTTATTAATAGTCAGCACCAAATGTTAGGGTAAAGGATTATTCCAAACAGAGGATTATTCCAGTGACAGATCAGCTGTGTGGAAGATGTAGTGATTTTGCTGCTGATAAGAAAAGCTATTAGTGTAAAGACAAAGGTCAGTCTGGAATCTGAATGCTGTCGAGTGATATTTAAGAAAAAATGAAAAGTGAAATGAAGCTCTGTACTGGTATAACCTGGTACAAGAGGTAAATGTAACTTTAGGTTGCCATTGCAGCTAATAATTTTGGTCATAGGGTTTTATAAAAGAAACAATTGAGAGCCTGATAGGATTTATGTGTAAATCAACAAATTTCAGACTTTGAGAATTTGGATTGGACCTTGAAAGGCATCAGACATAAGCAGATTTTACTAAAGAAGATATATTCAATCCTTTATGGTATTTATACTGTTTCTGTTTCTTCAGAAAGAGACTTGATCAACTTTTTGGTTTTGCTTGATTTTTTTTTTTTTTTTTAATAACAATGTTGACTTTTGAATGTGAAATAACACACATTTTGCTTTAAAAACCACCAATACAAACACCAGTATTTTTGTGACTGGAATTCCTTGAACCTATAACCATTTCCCTAACTTGCTATGGAGGTTGTATGTTCTGCAAGTAGCACTCGTGTTTCCATCAGATTTTCAAAAATGTGAACAGATTAGGGGAATTTTGGGGAGGGGGTTTCAGTTGGGGTAGAGTTCATTTTCTTTGCAGAGGCTGCTGTGGGGCTGTGTTTGGGTTTGTGCTGAACACAGGGTTGATAACACAGAGATGTTTTTGTTGCTGCTGAGCAGGGTCTGCCAAGAGCCAAGGCCTCCCCTGCTTTTTGTAAAGCCAGGCTGGTGAGGGAGCTGGGGCTGCCTGGGAGGGTGGGAGGGGACACAGCCAGGACAGGTGGGCCCAACTGGGCAAAGGCAGATTCCAGACCATGGGATGCCATGGTCAGTATAGAAAGTGTGGGAAGAAGGAGGAAAATGGGCATATTTGGAGTGATAGGGTTTGCCTTCCCAAGTCACTGTTACCTGCGATGAGGCCCTGCTCTGCTGGAGATGGCTGCTGGAGATGCTGCATCTCTGCTGGAGATGCACCTGCCTGCCCTTGGGAAGCAGGGAATTAATTCCTTGGTTTGCTTTACTTGTGTGCAGGGCTGTTGCTTTCCCTAGCAAACAGTTCTTATGTCAACCCATGAGTTTTCTGCCTTTTATTCTTCCCATTCTCTCCCCAGTCCCACTGGTGGGGAAGCAAGCAAGTGGCTGCCTGGAGCTTGGCTGCTGGATGGGGTTAAGCCATGAGAGATGAAAAGGCTTAAAATACATATTTTTCTTTGATATAGTATGTCTGAAAAATCAGATGGGACACTATATCCAGGTAATATACCTCAAAAAGTTGCTGGGAAACCAAATGCTTTTAATATTGTGACAAACTTAAATGTAAAGCACTCAAGATTGTATTGTGGCTTGTCTAGAAAGACAGCAGGTTCACTGTGTTCTTGCAGGAGGGACTTTTAAAAGGCGAGATTACTCCTGAAGTACACTTCCCATTAGCCTGCTCACCAAGAGTGTTCCAATGATGCAGCTTTTTTTGATGAAGAAAATCTGTGTTATATGACTTGGACTTTACAGATAAAGAAAAATCTTGTCTTGCATTTAGCCAAATGTCTGCAGAATTATTTGTAGGTTACTTGTATGGTGGACAGCTGTATATAATATGGCATTCACACCTTGCATGTACAGAGTTCACAGCTCCTAAAACCCTTCGGTGCATGGACAAACAGCAAGGGTTTGTTTGGATTTTTTTATGTGAAATAATTTTGAACTGCAAAATCTCTAAAATTCACTGAGTGGAACACAGAGAGAATTGCTCGACCATTTCAACTCCTGGGCTCAGTTTATGGTTTCATCAGATTAAATCAGGAATAACTTGCCTAAGGCTGAACATCCAAAGTGGAATAAACAAAGCTTTCAAAAATCTAGACTCAAAGGGACAGTCTCATGTTTGGAGCAGAGATATTTACTGGGTTATTCACCTGAAGAATATTTCAATTTTTTGTCATTGCTTGTTTTTATCTTCTGAGATCTGTGTCCACAAGCTAAAATCACAACACTTGCTGGTAGCTGGCATAAAGGTATTTATTTACCATGTTGCATTAACCTGACAAAAGCAAACTTCTATTCAGTTTTATTGAGATATTTGCCTTATTGCGTGGGGCGAGCTCAGGAATCTTGCCTTCACATGCTATGAGGTTTTTTTGTTTAGTGACAGATTTATAATAATAATCTTGAAAGCCTGAATTGGGGATAGTGGGAGAGGAAGTGAAAGATATATGAAAAACATAATTTGATTTTAAAACCGTGGAATTACTTCCTTGTCTAATGAAGAACGTAATGAAATATATTAAGAAGCTGTTGCCTATCTCTGTCTCCTCAAGGCCTGTGGAAGAGAACTGAAGGGGCTTTGCCCTGCTCTAAGCACTCAGAGAGTATTGCCAGGGCAGGGGGGGTCGTTGTGCACAGACCCCACAGAATAAGGGGCGAGGGACAGGTCAGAGGACAGGGATTAGCTGTCTGGGAGGAGGACAGCACACAGCCAGGAATCCTGGAGTCAGCTGCAAAGTCTAAACACAGCTCAGTAGGTGCAACTAGAGCACTCCTAAAGTCACTTCTCTTTCACGGGTTCAATGGCTTTGTTTACAATAGCTTTGCAATACAGACCTTCTTGGGAAACTGGGGCTGGATTTTAAGCATGCTTTTTAGATGTCCTACATGTCTTGAATGTAAAGAGTTTTTTTCTAAACTACTCAAATTCTATGTGTTAGGGTAGGAAACTTTTTTTTTCTGCTGAAGTTCCATTCTGCAGAAGTTGAATTGACTGAAAAAAGATGAGTAGCTATCTTTCTTGCTGTTGAATAATTTTTATTCTCTTTTTCTCTCCAATGCTTCATTTTAATAAAATTTTTACAGTGCTATTCTGTTTGGGGATTTTTAAAAAATGACATTATTTTAATTCCAAGATATCTAGTAAGTGCTCAACATGTCTCCATGCTTGAGGTTTGGTCATGCTTAGCCATTTGCTAACTGCCAATGAAAAACCCACGGGGGGCTGGCAAGGTTACTGACAATGCCTTTTGCACTGTGAGCACAGCAATAATAAACTGGGCATTGCCCTTCATTCTGTATGATTGGAAAAATCACCCGTGAATTTACAAGAAACAACAAACCAGCTGCTGTCAAATTGGAGCTCAACTCACAACCTCACTTACCCGAAATACTTCTGAAGTTCCTAAAACAACTGGATAAACATAATGTAGGTGATAGATTGGGAGGGTACAGGAAATAGGATATAATGCATATGATGAGACAGTTGCATAACTTTCTGTTGCAGTTACTTATTCTAAATGATTATATGGAAGAAAAGGCTATTTAACTTGTGTTTTGCTTCACTAAATGCAGTTAAAGAGAAAATAATGGCAGTCTGATACCATGTGGGCAGGAGGTACAGGTCACCTTGATCACTGGTAGGATAAACAATTCAAAACAGAAGCACAGCTGGGGAAGGGATAAATTGGGAATTCTGCATTTAGGTGCTTTTTGTGCTGGAAAGAATAGTAATTCATTTATTGCACAAGGCTTGAGCACATTTATGCAGTTTAGGAATTCCACAGAAGTGATGCTGCCTTCCAAACAGCTTGGCCTTCAGGAATGTTTCACTTTGGCACAGCTGAACGTGTCTCAAGGAGCACTGGTGACATGTGCTGGACTTGTAAGGTTCCCTGTAAGAAGTTATTTTTTCATCTACTGGCATAAGTCAGCTGCATGAACTGTTAATGGTCAGAAATTACTTTTATTAGGCTGAAACAAAATACCAGGGCAGTCACAAAGGCTTGTTCAAAAACCTTGCACTCTACAAAGGATTTTTGTTTGGAATGTAACGACTGCAGTTTCTTTGAAGGCTATTGTTTGATTGTAGTGCTAATTTTGATCATAACACTCTATTCCCATGAAACAAAATAAAGAGAAGATGTTCCCACAGAACAGGGTATAATGCTTGAAAAAATATTCCATTCAGGTAAGCAGAAATGATTCAGATTGATTCAAATGAGTGAAAAGAATAACAGGAACCTGTACAAAAACACTACAAATGCAGAGCCATTATTCTGTTCACTCAGCCTGATGCATTTGCTATTTCGAAATTATTTTGAGTGCATCAATGAACATAAATAAACCATATTTTAACTGAAATTTCAATTATCAGCCTAGAAAAATGTATCAGAGGTGCTGCATTGCTAATGCTTATAGCACAAAGGTATGTTTAAAGAGTGAGAAATTCAGTTCTTGACTAGGGTGCTGTCATAGATGTTTGGATTTTCAAACACCACTGGGACCCTTCTGTTCAAGTGGCTTGACCTGAGTTACTTGGAACAGGCCTTTTTGATTAATAAATCATTATGGAGCTTGTAACTCCTGCTTGAGCTATAGCAGCTCTATTTGGAAAAAAAATCTGTTTCTGAAAAGAAATATTTCTGGTGCTGAAGAATCCTGAGTATATGGTGCCAATAATTAATCACTGCTGCTGTTATTCTTCTCTTTTAGTCAGAATTTTCCCATCTTTGGCTTTTGGAGATTGCATCCTGATTAGGTCTTTTTTTTCTGGATTAAAGGTCCATAGTTTATTAGAAGCTTTTACCTTGTGCAAATGTCTGCTGATCTCTGATGAATTCTCTTCTTCACTGCCTGTTGAAATGGCACATTGATTAGAGCCTTTCCGGGCTTATGGGCAGAAGTCATCTTTCCCACAGTGGATAACTTGTTGGGAGCTTCTTCTGGGCTTTTATTAGTTAAATATCTGTTAAAACTCCATTGTACAAGGCGTAGTTTCAGTGCTGTGCATTGATTCACTCTTTTCACTGCATCTCCTCAGGATTTTTGCTGTTTGTATAAAACAAGTTTTGCTGTAGGAATTTATTTTCTGGTTTTTACTAATCATTACCTCCAAATAATGTAATTATTTGTGGGTTTTTTATGTTGTGGGTGAGGTTGCCATCTTGGAAGTGATCTGCATCTTTTGCTCTTAGGCATTAATTTGTATTTGATAATATTAGCACTCAAGTGGATTAACTGGCTTGTGTAATTGATATGGCCCAAGCCAGTGACCTCTGTTCCAGAATTTGCTACCAGCGATACTATACTTATCCATTTCATTTTCAGTCATTGATGGCAATAGCAGCACTGGCCCAAAGTCTCTGAGACTACAAAAAATATCCCTCATAAATAATTCCACATTATTTTTTTTTGTGATCTCTCTTCACTGGTTTTCAGCGTTTGTGGTGAACCTCATCAATTTGTGTATAGCGACAAATGTCACTGTAGAAATACCATGCTTTAAAGAAAATATCATGCAGTCATATTTGTTATAGACCATGGCTGGTGTCAGCCCTGTTATCTTACCAGTTGGGTTTGCAGGATGTATTTTAAAAAGTTTGTCAAGCTCTGCTTTCCACATAACTGTGTTGGTTATTGTTAATTTTCCTGCTGTGCTTTAGTCCTCTGTGCATAGACTGCCTTGTCATGATTTAGCTTTGCACTGATGTTATTCTGACTAGCCTGCAGTTATTGGATCATCTACTATCCACCATTTTAAGGTTCACAGGTCGCCTAGTGAATGGTAGTGTAGAAAGCACTTCCCCTTCACAATAAGGGAGTAGCATTTAATTTCTTTCCACTGCATCTACGAGTATTGCAACCTAAGGGCTGGAAAACTAAACAAGGGCGAGGAAATGCAAAACCAAACCAGAGCTGAAGGACTGAGCCAAGCAAAGCTATATCTATATAAGTAAATGTGGTGGCCACAATTCCCTTCAAAAGGCCTCGTGATCTGAACTAAAAATATTAATACAGACACACTCTGAGTTGGTGGTGTTTGGCCTTCACAGTCTGGATTGGATTCTCTGGTGTATAAAACAGGGTTGAGTTACCATGCTGATAACTTTGTGTGCTGGTCTCTGAATGCAGACTGTGACCCACATTGCATTGGGAGAGCAGTGTGGCATGTATTTAATGTCCTCACAGATACACTGGCATGGTGCATTCAGAAGGAAGGGAGTTGCTTCAAAAACAAGGTACCAGTTCACATTTCTGCTGAGGCATTGTGTTACCAAATATACCAAGTGGGTTTGGATCCCTCTGAATTCTGTATGCAAAAAAAATGACTTATTCTGTGCTTTACAGTCAAGTTCAAATGTTCTGAGAACAAATTTGAGCTTAAAATATTTCTCTGCTAATTCTTTCACTGGGTGAGAATATTCGTGGCATATTTTGCTGTCCCATACCAAAACAAATTTTCTTATGGAAGTTGAGGTACATCTTGAATAATTCATGAGCTGATTATTTATTTATGACAGTTATGGTTTCATTAAAAATGGCACTACCTGCTGGGCAGCACAAGTATGCTTTTAACAGTTTTTATCAGGTTGCTAAAATTACACCGATGATGAATATTTCAATAGTGAGAAAGAGCAAACCATTTAACAAGCTACATTGGTTTGAGAATCTTATGCTACCTAAAATGGCAATGCCTGTTAATTTGTGTAAATAACCAAAACTGCTTATTAAGAAGGGGAAATTAAGGTTTTTCCAAAGTAATTTCAGCAAGTCAGAAAGGTGACTTTAAAAAAAAAAAAAAAAAACCAGATAAGTTTTAAGAGATCATTTTAGTCTGCACTGGACATAGAAAAATGAACGTTTTCAAAGGAGCAGATCTAACCAGAGGGAAAAGGAAATATCTTAATGATGTTTAAGCTATTCTTCCCTCTAACCCCAATCAATAATGTGATTAGTGTATGCTGGTAAAAATGATGAGTTATAGGTATAGATAGCCTATTTGTTATTCATTGAATATAATTGGATTTGTGAGTACTGGTTGTAATTATAACATGAATTTTTTGTTCATGAATTTACTTAGTGTAGTTTTAAGGATTTCCACTTGGTGGAGCTTTATGATTGAATTTTTAATATATAAAATTCTAAATATTTGTGATTCAGACTTAATAACTTTTTCTGCTGTAAAGGAAAAAAATAAACTTGAGAAAATGAAGAGTAAATTTTAGGTGTTTATTGTTCCCTTTTACTTGAATCTTGGATCAAACAATGATGTCTTTACAAGGTATCATTATGCTACTTGAGATATCATTTTATATGATTAATTTTAATATTTGAAAATAGGGTGGCATAATAACTCTAACAAGTACTGATACGTATATTCTATTCACAAGTTAATATTTCCCCTCCATAAATATGTGTATAGGTATATATGTATTTAAAAAAATTCTGACATTCTTAGTTGAAATACTGTAAAATTATCTTTTATTCTTACTGTATAGGGGTTTATTAAATTCTGAAGGATCCTAAAGAATTTTAGAAAATACTTTCTCAGAATAAAATGCCTGAAAAGATAGAAGACTTTTAAGTAGAATGTGAGGAAGGACAATATGTGAAAGGACTGGACCAAGTGTCTTTTTGAGACCCCTTTCAACATAAATTATGAATTGTGATAACAGAGTCATGGCCACTAACTTGCTGGCCTCGGTTTTTGGGGTGATTGATTTGTTAAGTGGAAGATTTTGGAAAAAGCAGCATTTTGATAGCACTGAGAAAGAATGGGTAATTTAGTTTATAAATGAGGAGAGCGCTGTCTCCTGGGAGCAATTAATATGCAGTACGTGATAGCATTGCTTTTACCCATCATCAAAATATATCTGCATAAAATGTAGCAACATTTCAACACTTATGGCAGGCAATGAACAAGGTCCTCCACATATTTTTGCAACCTGCATGAGATTTGCTGTGGGAGATTTCAGTTCTCCCTTATGTATATTATAGATAATTTGAAGAGAATGTTACTGCCTACATCTTTCCACCCCAGGCTTCCCATCAATTATTCCCATTTTCTGAGAGATTCTTCCACTCCTTGTGTTACTGATTCAGTCTAGTCTCTCACTCCCCAGATTTCTGAGTTGTTACCTTGTCTTTCCTGAATTTAATATTATTTTTCTCAAGATACTGTTTAGGATTATTTTTAATGTTTGCAGTAAAAAACAAAAAAAATTTCACTGTGACTTACCAGCAAAAGGACAAAGGAAAATTTAATGCTCTGTAATACTTAGTTATAAATCTGATAGGATATTCTGTCTTTTTCTTTTTCTTTGCCCTATTTTTTTCTAAGGTGATCAAAATTTATATATATTTATATATCCAAGAATTTAAATTTTAAAACCCAAACAAGCAAAACCACACTCCCCCCTCCCCCCCCAAAAAAAAACCCCAACCAAACCGAAAAAACCAAACGGAAATAAACAATTTGGGTTGCTCTTGTCTTAATTTTTAAAAATTAAGAATTGCAGTTTCCAAATATTCTTGGCTTTAAAATCTGAAGTAAAACATTGGGGAGGAGGGAAAATAATTATTAAAAAAATAATTTCTGCTTTAAAATAATAATGTTATTCAGTTGTGTGATCGAAAACACTGGCTGCAAATCTATGCAGCAGGTAGCAGGCCTCCCACAAATCCTGAGTGGGCTGGAAAACATCCTGGCAGGTTGAGAGGGAACCTGAATGTCTGACAGCCATTGTCAGAATGTCACACAGCGGTGGAGCAGAGCAAAAAGGAAAGCAGGTCACGTTGGATGGTGGCTGTGCTCGGTGCCACACGGATGCAGGCTGAGTGCCTTGGACAGAAATCCGTGCGGGTGCCTCGGGCGGAGCAGTCGCGTCCGAGCGCCGGGCTCTGATGAGCCCTGCCGGGCACCGCGGCCCCGCCTGCACCTTCCCGTGCCTCCAGGTGCCCGCAGTGCAAAGCAGACTAAACTCCTGCACTGCCTTTTCCCCCGCATCAACTAGACTGGAGTCCTTGTGGTGGTTTTTTTTTCGTTTTTTTTTCGGTTTTTTTTGTTTTTTTAATGTATAAAATATTCCTAATGAATCTTTAATGTTCTTCCTGTTATCCTGCCTCCCAACTTCACCAGTCCAGGATGCAGGAAAAGAAAAAAAAATTGTACGCGAAATACCTGACAAAAGGGGATCCTGAGGGAAAATATTTAGAGAAATAAATAGCTTTTGAGGCCAAGCTTCTGTTTATAAAATATACACCTACAGGACCGTCATGTGTGCACTTATGTGGTGTTAGGTATTTCTGTATATAAGCATGTAGTTTAAGATACAGATAAATAATTTATAAATGTTGTCATTAAAAGCCATTGCTAGGGTAATCTGTGGGAGATAGAAACACCTTTCTAATCTTTCTCTGCTCTCCTCATGCCTCTGAACTGCTTTGAAAATACCGAAGTGTGATTCTTCCCCTGGCGTTGTTAACATGGTTGAAGAACAGGCAACTTTGCTGAGTGCATAAATAGGGATTGGTTTGTCCAAAATTTCTAATATTTTAGAAATAATTACAGGTATTCAGTCCTGTTCAAGGAACAAAAATCTACTATCACTCAATGTATCATACCAACCAGTTTCCCAATAACTTTTGAAATCTTCTTCAGTTGATGACCTGTGAACTAAGAATAACTGAATGAAGGTGTGTGCAAAGAAATTTTCCTTCTCAGCTGTGCTGTTTTTCATGCTGGTATTGAACTACTAGTATTATTCCCTATGAAAGCAGAGTAGAACCCCCATGTTCTGGAGTTTCATCACCTTCTGTGATGCCCTGAGGCATGACCCTAAGGCATGATCCATCAATTTTCCAGCCAGAACAAATGAAAAACAGATTTCAAGCAAAGTCTAGGGACCTGCGTGATCCTTGCAGAGATGAAGCCATGATCAGAGAAGTAACTACACACAGATTGTTTTGAATATCTAATTAATACACTGTGAGCAGTCAGTGAAGTCAGTGGCTGGGGAGCTACTACCTCCTGCTGATTTCCCTGGCTCCAAATTTCAGCCCTGAAAGAGTTTCAGGCAGCAATACCACGGACTATTTCATTATTGGCGTGTGTATAGCTTCAGAAACTACTGCTAGAATAGCTGCTCCAATAACACCTAGTTTCTACTGGATGCAATATTTAAACAACATCATTAGACTCCTCTGAAATTATAAAAATGTCACCACCTTCTTCTATTTTGGGTTTAAATTTTCCTGTTGTATAGGTTTTAGCTGTGTGTCTAAGATTCAAAGATGAGTCTTGCTGGTCTTGGCTGGAATAGGGTTAATTTTCTTCATAGTGGCTTGCTTGGGGCTGTATTTTGGATTGGTGATGAAAATAGTTTTGATAATACTGGGCATTTTTTGTATTGCTGAGCAGAGTTTACACAAAGTCAAGGCCTTTTCTGCCTCTCACCCACCCCACCAGAGAGGGACTGGGGGAGCACAAGGAATTAGGAGGGGACACAGCCAGGACTGCCGACCCAAATAAACCCAGGGATATTCCAGACCTTATGCTCTCATGCTCAGCATATGAACTGGGGGGAAGGAAAAGGAAGTGTGTGTGTGTGAAATTCAGAGTGATGGCATTTGTCTTCCCAAGTCACCCTTATGTGTGACAGAGCCCTGGTTTTCTTGGAATGGTTGAACTCCTGCCTGCCGCTGGGAAATGGTGAATGAGTTCTTTGTTTTAATTTCCTTGAGGGTGTGGCTTTTGCTTTCCCTGTAAACCTGTCTTTATCTCAACCCATGAGTTTTCTCATGTACTCTTTTAATTCTCTCCCCAGCCCACCAAGTGGGGAGAGAGCAAGTGGCTCTCTGAGGTTTGGTTGTTTGAGGTAAAACCACCACAACACCCTGAGCATATGCAAATGAAGATGACATCTCTGTCTTTGCCTCTGCCCCATGATATATTCTACTGCTTTTCCTAGTCCTAGACCCTTCCCCATTACTTTTTTTTTTTTTTTTCCAATTCCAACTTCTTTGTTGATGGGAAATAGTTGGGGTGTTGCACTTTGGCTGCACTTGTGCCTTAGTGGTGCTGCAGCTCTTGGGCAGATGACAGAGTGGGGTTGCTGGTGCAGCTGCTGCCTGCACTTGGTGTGAAACTGCTGTGCTGAGACTGTTGCCTACAGTGGCTACATCAAAAATCTACACCCAGCCATAATACTCTGAGAAATGCCACGAAATTGGTGTCCCTGCCCATGATTGGGGATATTTCTGAGGAGCTGCTCTGCTGTTTGGTATAAAGGCAGAAGCTGGGCGCTGTCCTTCAGCGTGGCAGCGCCGTGGGGCAGGGAGTACCAGCAGTAACAAAGGCGGGCTGGGCTTTAGGCTGCCTTTGGTAGAGCAGAAGGTGGGCTGCAGTGACATAACAGAAGGACAAGGTTTTAAGCTGGAAAGACAAATCTCAGTGCATTGCTTGAGTTAATTCTGCAAAATGCTGCATGTAGTAGGGATCGCATCTGGAGTAGGTTATTAGGAATGATTTACAAAAATTAAGCAGAGTCTGGGAGCAGAGGTAAGAACATCTGTATCTGAAAACTTGCGTTTTGGTGGCTTGATGTGTTATGATAACCCCAATTACCAAACCTACAGGTGTGCTGTTTGCTTAAAACAGAGGCTGTGTTGGTTGTTCACTTATTTTGTTCATTGTAAGTGAAGAATTGCCATGGCAACTGTGTGGTATGTGGTACACGTTTTTGGTATTCTGAAGGTCGATTATTTAACTGTGATGTGAAAACTTAAGAGTCTCTTTGCTCTTCAGATAATGGAGCAAAATTCCTGCAAATAAAATTACTGCCTTGTTTTTATATTGTTTTCCTGCACAGTGGTATCTTGACTTTTCTTTTTGTTTCATGTATAACTCTTTGCTTGTTTTACTGTTTATATTACTCTTAATCAGCCAGTTAGGAAAGGAGTCAGGATCTGGGATTTTTACTGGTGTTCTCTTGGTATCAGCGGCAGCTAATGAGCTCCCAAAGATTTAATGGAAAATATGCAGCTGAAAGGTGGGATTGGTTATTAAGGATTGCAGGAATTAGCAGAATCCACATCATAAATCTGCATTTTTTTTTCATAAAATGCCCTAATATTTTGGACAGCATTTGCTTTTTTGTGTTACTGAAGTTTTACTTTTTATCAAAAGCAGAACTTAAGGAAGTGAGCAAAAGCAATTTCATCTATATAAGCTTTTCCAAAATCAGAACTGTATTTGAAGGCTTCATCACCTAATAATATTAATTACTGGTTCTCATATAATCTAAGATTAACACATTTAAATACCTATAATAAGGTAACATAGATCCATAGAGGAAGTTGAGGGAGAAATTATCTGATGCTGATGAGCTATTAAAACCCTTCTGCGTGAGCTTAATGTTGAAAAATATCTTAATTTATTTTTTTTATTCAGTCGTACTTAAGCAAAGGATTCAGTCTGGAGACATTACAAATTTTTTTTTTTAAATGCAATTTGCTTTCAATTGGTGCATCTTGCTTCTTAAGAAATGACTCATTCTGAGGTTTGCCTTGCTCATTTTGTTGGAGATTGCACAAAATGTGTGAACACTTCAAACTTTAAGAATCAATGGAGAAAGAGGACACAGTGGTCGAAGCTTTGCACAGGCCATCTTTCAGAAGGGCTTCCCTGGGCTTCTGTCCCAGGAAAACACTTTGCCTGTGGCTTTGAGTAGATTTGCAGGAGGCAGAAGCTGGGTGATGGTGTAGAGGGCAGAGCAGGGCAGCAATGCTGGTGACAACTTCACAAATTTAGCATAAATGCTTTCCAATATCCCATGGAGGAGTAATGCCTTTGGTAACATTGCTTTAGCATTCAACAAATTTCAGCTCAAGTCAGTGTTAACCACTCAGAAAAAAAAAATAATTGGTCTATGTTTGAGATTTCTAGTCTAGATTTTTGTTTTAAAATGAGAAACATTGCCAGTAGAAAGCTTCTTCTGTGCTTCATTATCATCAGGTTGGGGGGCTGCCCCTCCATACAGGCAGGAGTGCCTATAAATATTAACAAATGAAGCATCCCTGAGGTCAGGGAGAAGTATTACCTGATTTAGAGTTAAGAAAAGTCATAGGAGGATTAGTTTCTAATTTGTGCTAATGTAGTCAATCTCTGAAAGAACTGGGAAATTTTTATCTGCTGACTTGCAGTTTTCTGCTTTAGCAAGAGATAGCTCTTTCTCATCTATGATTTTTTTTCCCTTTCTGCCTTTTCTTTCATACCTGTTTCGTGTGCCTACAGGACATTGCAAGACTGTGTTGCAATTTCACAGTTACGTTGAATTAAATACCATATACCATATATAAAGACAAAATATATTAAAAAATATAAAAATGTAATATATAAAAAGTATATATAAAAATACATTTAAATATAAATATTTATAAAATATAAATATAAACACAAGTAGATCATTGCATTTTTTAGGTATCAATTTGAAGCTAATTGAAAAAGAGTAAATTTGAATCCCCAGGAGTAATAATTTTAAGATCTTTTTTGTATGCTGGTTATCTTTTTTTCTTTCAGCCGCAGTATCTGTGCATTTCATAACTGAACAAGTAAAATATCTGATGTATAAAAGGTAGCATTTTTAACATCATGAATGAACTAATGCTTACCCAGCAGAACTGCAAGACATTTGGATACATAGGAATTTAAGTTAATGATGTAGAAATTGTATATATGCACTGCCTGAAAATCAGGCTAAATAGCATAGGGTCACTTTCTGCATAGAAACAGAGAGAAAATTAGTTTATTTTACAGATTTTGAGGTATTTTTTTAACTGTAGTGATTGCATCTCAGAAAGCATTAGTAAAGAATTAAATAAAATACAAGTCTTTTGCTTGCTACTAATGCAGAATTTTTTTACATTCTTGGGGGATACTTTAAAATGTTCCACTAAGGACTATGTATAATTTGTTCTTCATATGTCATTTTTTGGTGTTAAGTGAGAAGTTTTGTTAGGATAAATACAAACTAAAAGAGCTACTACATGAACTGTTGGTGCTGTAGAAGTCATATTGTTAATTGTATATGACACATTACTCTTATTTAGAATATTGAATGCATTACTAAAATAAGAATGTGACTTGCTGTGCCTTTGCTAGGTATATTTTTTTTCTGCTTCAAGTTTAGTCAGATGATTCTTAATTTTCATGGCGTTTAAATTCCAGATATGAAGAGAAAAATCTTTTTCCACTTGAGCTTTTTGCTGCTATTTAATGAAATGTAGATCTGATGTATTGGTGGCAGAACAAATTAATTATTTTTATCAATTATCAATTCTCTTGGTTTTGTTTTACATGTTTTGGACAAAGTACTGTAATTTGTCTCTTAAATTTAATGCAAGATTTTTAGGATATGAAAATGCAGAAATATGAGTTTTCTTCAGAAGCTATAATATCTTGAATTGCAAGGCTGCTCAAATATGTATTATGATGTTATTCTATTGATGTGTTCCAGAGTTTATATGTAGTTTAGATTTTGTCTTTATTGTGTCTAGATTCATTACCCATATGTAAAGTTGTTCCAGGAACAGTGATCTTCTTGGGATGAGGTCTGTGTAGGGAGTACAAGTGCATGTCTTGGGAAGAGAAATTTATTCGGTTTCGGTATTTATTTTTGTTTTGTTTTGTTTCTAAATATAAGAGAGGTTTTCATTCTCCTCTGTTGGATTTTATGGGCTCACAATAGGTTAGTCTGGAATGAAATTAACTCACAGGGTGGTAAAACTGGAGAATATTGTTTTACTGAATATTACAGATGCTCAGATGAGGGAGCTATTGGCCTAGGGACGCACTGGTGCTTGAGAAAGCTTGGGAAAATATTCTATTTAGAGACTACTCTGCTTATATGTCATTTTCTGTGTTTATCTGACCTTTTGCTCATTCTTTATTACTAGGGCAATTTACATAAAATAGGATCTATGCCATTTATGAGTTCATGTGCTCCTGCTGCTTATTCTTCCCTTGAAGTTCTAATCCTTTGTGTCTTTTCACCCCAAAGCACTTTACAGTAATTGCTAATTGATATAAAAGGATCATTTCATCCACCCCTGACATGTAGCACCTCGATGGTGAAACTCAGAAGCTGTTTAACAGGGAGCAGTAGGACTACATAGCATTTTTAGGAGGGGTAAAAATTAGCCCATCAACCTGAAAATGGACAGGCTGTTTACGTAGCCGGGAATTAGCTGCAGTATCCATTTCAGGACCACATTAGGACATCAGGGTTCATATTCCTGGGCTTCAAAAGAGAGACCCTTGGTCACAAGAAGAGGACAGAATGGCTGCATTACATTTTATTCAGAAACAAGCACCTCTGGAAATTTATTACCTTTGGAATTCAGTATATTTTCACCCAGCTTGTGAATTGGATCAGCAGAGAATTAGAGGAAAGGATTTTGCTTTACAGGATCACAGTCTTGGTGTACAGTGGCTTTTGGGGTTACTCTGAGGGTTCTCAGTTAGGATGCAGCTGCTACCTTGGCACGTAGATGGTGGCATTGTGGAGTTAGGTGAAGGAATGCTTGTAAGGAATGGTTGTTTCACACGGGCTTGGGCTTTGGCTCCCTTACAAAGGGGAGTGAGCTCCAGGAAAAGTCCTCCAGAAGTCCTCAGGGACAGAGTAATGTGTGCTTTCCAAAACTCAGCCTTCAAGTATGAAAATCTTCATGGCTGCAGAGGAGCTGCATCTGTCCAAGAGGTGCAAAGGTTGTTTTTAATTTATTGGAATGAGCCATAAAGAGAGATAACATAGAACCAGCCTGGCATGCTTGAAAAACTAGGAGAAAACAGCTACGGCAAGTGCAGCAGAGTTGCTAAGATGTGGATTAATAACTGAAGTTGGTGTAGATGCTGCTACTCAAAATAAGGAGATAGCTGTCTTCCATGGCGTACCCCTGGCTGCTCTCATGGCTGCATGACAGGTTTGATAGCACATTTGCCCCACTTGTTGGATTCAGTATTATTTATGCCTATATTACCTGTGTACTCCTGAGTGATTTCATTAATTTGCTGTATAACTATGTAGCAGTCAGTGGCATTTAATTTATTTTACTGATTTATGTCTACCATTTAAAAAAGAAAGCCTGTACAAAGCTTTGAGTGACATGATGGTAATTAAATTTTAAATAACTATAAATTAAAATATAACTGCAACTAAAAGTTAACTATCAGTTAAAAATAAACCTCACAAGCCAGCAGTCTTTGCTATTCAGAGAGGTGGTAATTTATCAGCAGTCAATCTGCAGAAGCTGATTGGGTCTCAAATAGTACTTGAAACCTATCAAACTGGGTGACTTTAAAGGGTTTCTACTTACAACTTTCATATCCTCTTGATCTGAAATTACCAGAGTCCTGGGCATATTTGGGATGCCCAGTTTTTAAGGATGAGTCTCAAAAATGCACTCCACTAAGTGTGGAAGTGGTAGTCAAACACAAGGAGAAAAGGCTTTCCTTCAAGTAAGTTAATAGACGTTTATAATTAAAATATTATGTTCTCCCAGGAAGTGACTCATGCACGTTCTAGAACATTTGTCACACACTCACAGTGTTTATAATGTTGAAAATTCCTGTTAAAGCAGGAGTCAGCCTTTAAGCCATTTCTTTTAAAAGTGAAAATCTTATCCTATGCTTGGAACCAAAGTTATGTGAATCTGCTAGGAAAGCTTTGATTTAGAAATGCTGTTTTCTAAGGAAGCTGAAGAAAGCATGGCAACTTTTGCATGGGAACTATTTTGTATTTTATAAGGGCCTAAGAATAAACTGAAGGCTTCTTGACCTTTAAGTGAAATTTGATTATTAAATTATTAGGAGTCTTTCAAGTTACTTCTAAATTCTTCTATCCTAAATCTAAGAGATGAATGGTTCCAGAGAGAAAAATATTGCAAATGCATTTAAAGAGATTTAATGTCAAGAATGGCCATATCTATGAAGAGAAAATATCAGCCTATTCCTTTACTATTTTTTTTTCAGAGACCTCAGGATTTCTTTGACTGATTTTTTCTTTTGCCTGTTGGGGATGTACACTGGGGTATTTTTTCTGGTCCATCTTATACAGCACAGCAGGACCTATAGAATTAAATTCAGTGTCCTGATGTGCTCAGGAAGATGGGACCTCGAGGAAGGAGTCAGTTGAATGAAAGTGGATATATACACCAACTAAAATGATCTGGCTTAAAAAGAAGGTAGAACTTAGAGTAAATAGTAAATGCACTTTGTTGTTTGTGGCACTTCCAAAAATAGAAAAGTTTAGTGCTCAGAAAACATCAGACTGTACAAAACTAGGCTGAATTTATGAAGGTTAGTGTTACTTTTTCCTGGTCTGTGTGTTGTAGTCCAAGTTTAGGGAGTTATTGCCTGATAATACCAGTATATTATCAAATATACACAAGATTTGTATAGCTTTGTTGCATAAAACAACAGATTTCTTCTCTGGAATGAAAGTGTTTTGAGCTGGAGGTGGGATGATGAATGCCATATGGGTGATGGTGATGTGAGTGCCAAACAATAAAACTGGAGACTTAAGACTGATTTTTTTTTTTAAGATAACTTTGCTCATCAGTCCCAGTCACTGTTCAGATTAGTGGAATCCACGGTTTAGCTTTCATCCAGTGTTTAGAAGATATCCAACTACTTTGTTCTTGCCAAATAAACTATTTAATGGTCACCCGGTAATGACGTATAAATGTTTCAAATGGGAAAACTTACATTTTGTGGAATGATAATATTGTTTTATTGTAAGTTAAAGTGGTGTAGCTCACATAGTGCCTTTTGCAAAGATTAGTTTTGGACATGAAACACTTAGGTTATTCAGTGTGAAATTAATTTTGAGCAATGTGAAACAGTTTACTTGATGCTGTATCACTTATAAATGGCAGAAGAGTGATGATATTTGCTTTGTTGCAGAAAGGTTTATTCAGTTTTCTTTTGGTTTTAGCTTCTACACTTCCCCCCTCTCCACCCCTCTCCCTTTATTATGTTTTTAAAACAACAATATTTATGTTGAGATTCAGGTTTCTCAACAGGCCAGAAATCCCATGGGAAATCGGTGGAGTCCTTCAAGCCTCTAGTCTTCACAACATCATTGTCCAAGGGAAAAGAAACTCGGATCAGAAAGGCAAGAATTTGCTGAAGAGTTTGCTGGTGGGTCTTCCTCCTCTAGAAAATATTCATTACAGTTCCTTGTGTGACTGAACACTACCACATGTTCATATTTTGAAGGTTTACATAAAATACCATATCTATCTCAATTCCTTCTGAGCAGATGGATGATTCTGAATCATAAAAACAGCCACTTATCACTCAGTCTGGACCTGATGGAGAAAAACCAAGGTTTCCCTCTTAATAAGAAATAAATAGGGAGAATGGAGGGTGGCTGAGTGGACAGTTGAGCACATTTGCAGTCTGTAATAACTACCTGGTTGACAACTTAGAAAACCATTGGCAGTTCTGCTACTTCTGCAGTGTTTCTTCCGTTTCAGCTGTAGTCTTAAATAACTGATGAAGGAGTCCTTGTAAGCGTGAACTGTGAACAAAGAAACCCTGTCATATCAAAAATGTTTGTAATAAACCCATTTTAAGCATCAATTTTTTTACATAAAATGACTAATTTTTTTTCTGTAGTTAACACAAAGGGTTGTGATGGTGCTCTCTGAGTTCTTAAGTATACGTGGAATATTATGACTTGTCCCTGACTTAAAAAAATGTGCAAGATAGTAGGAACCTGAAATGGTCCAGACTGAAATTCTTTTGCACTAGCTTCAGATTTTTTGAATAGTGTTAGCTCACAACAAATATTGTGGGGTAAGTTACTCAATAGAACTGCAAAAAACTCGTTTCTCTGGTGGCCTTTAGACCTTCTGCTTACATTCTCACCTGTATGGGATGTATAATATACATCCCCTACACATATGAAGGATGTTTCCTCCTTTCCACTGCACGATTGACTCACTGAGGTATAGATGTTACTTTTTTCTTTCAGCATCAGTGGCATGCAACAATCAACTACAATTAGTTACACCTCAATATTTTTAAACTTACTGTAGATACTTCAGTAAAATTTAGGCTCAGCTGAAGTGCAGTTGGATTTCCAAACATTTCAGGTGCTCTACAGTTGGAGTTAGATTCAGAAGTCATGTTTAGGCCCAAAATATGGGGCATTATTTTCTTGGCATCATGATGCTGAGTGTTTCATAGTTTCTAGGTTTAATTGAAAGCTTTCTGGAAGCATAACTACTTGAATAATCTGCAGGTAGGAGGATGAGTAAAAATAATACCACAAAATCATATTTGCCTATCAACAATGCTGCATGGGTTCTTTCTCTGGTTGTGACACAACAGAATTAGGAAATCTTGTGTTCTATTTGGGCACTTTGACACTACATTGTCTTCATAAAAGTCATAAATTAGGATGTTTTCCCACAGAATTATTTCTTGGAACATGTGCTTCCTTACATTTCTTCTACAGTTTTTGATCACTTAGCATCATTGGTGTAATTCAGGTATACCAGCAGTAGAAGTCACTTTGTGGTAGAGGTTTAGCAATCAATATATTAATAGACCATGGAAGAGAAAACCTGGTTATGCAAAAATTCAGTGAGTGACCTCAAAAGTCAGTAATAGGGAATGTCAGCCTGTCAGATTGCATTATTAGAATGACCTTATCTTTATTAAGTGCACTTGAGTTCTACAAATGATGATTCATCTCCCAGGTGGTGTAATGCCCACTCACTGGACCTCAGTAAAAGTTTTCCTTGATATCTGTTCTGGAAATTAACTGTCAATGACTATTGCAGAAGCTCCACGTTATTCACTTCTAGTTACAGCCTCTGTGTGGAGCTTTTGGAACATGGGATTGATTTTTCTTCTCTGTCCCACCTTTTCTTTTCTCCCTTTATTGGTAAGTCTAACCTGGATTGAATCTGAGTTTAAAAAGAACTGGGGTCAACAACATCAAGGAAAAGTAATATTGCTCTTACTGGCTTCTTTCCTCACACTTGTTATGTGATTGAGGAAGTTAAGGTAATATATTCCCTTCTGAATATGTTAATAAGTGTCCACTGCTGCCTAGCAGATCTCCAAATGACAGAGTTCCGAGTCAGCCTTAGATGCCTTGTTGCTTGAGCATGTCCTCAAAGGACCCTCTTCAGCCTTTTAAGGCTTTTAATTTTAGCTAGTTTTCATTTGATTTTGGTAGAATTAAGCAGCTGGACTCCAGAACCCCACACAAAGAAATTTCATCCATTTTGCCATGATTTGTGATCTCTGAAAAGTCCATTTGTCACTGGAAGATACACCTAAAGAATTTCTAGCTGATATTTTAAATATCAGTATATATTTGTCATCTTGTCAAAGCATACCCATTGTGTTTGTCAGTTATCATATTGTAGTTGCATAGTCCAGGTATTAGAAGCTCTCCTTTATTTTTTGGTAAAGAAATTAATTCTCCATCTTTGATAGTGTGATGAGAGATCAGCTTGAAGCTTCAGTTGCTTTCTTGAACTCCTTTCTTACTAACCTTTCATGTCGGTAATACCTCCCCGCCCTGAGGATAGACAGAGCTTCCTTTCCTTGGCAAGTTCTTCCATTAGCTCCTTTGTTTGAATTGGTGATTGACCTCAGATTAGCAGTGTTATGTGAGCCTGCGGAAAATATTCCTTGGTTTAGCAGTGTCCAAAGTAGTAACTAAATAAAAGATGTACTCAGAGATGATAATGATGAACCTCTCCTCCTGTAGCAACTGGTAGCATCAGGTGATTAAGGAAAGGCAGCTCTTACACCCCTTCCAGGTGATCTGCTCAAAATGAGATCAAAGGAGAGGAAAGGGCTGCTGGATTGTGTTCTGAAGTGCTGTGTGTTTTCTCCCTAATCTGACCCACAGATTTCTGCCTCTCTTTATTTAAGTGCACAATGACGTGAAGCCTTTGCCGTTGCTCCTCTTATGATCTTTCTTATTAGCTTTGCCCAGGAATCAGACACAGGGGAATAGTATGCTGAGAGTTTTTTAATACATATGTTAATATGGTAAACTGATAAACAGTGATAGCATTTCTTCACTTGACTGAAATCTATCATCAAACTTGGATAAGGCTTTAGTAACAGACGAATGACATTACGGTTAACTTGAAATCCTCTGTTGACTTGGAAATTGTAAAAATAAAGAAAAACACTTGAAAAGCCAACAAACACACACACAAAGCCCAGCTAAGCAACAAAACATAAACCCCATAACAACATGAGTAAACTGAAAGAAAAGGACTTTTCTCACTCTTCTGGAAGCTGCATTATTAATTCAACTTGCGATTGATTTGGGAAAGGGCACAGGGGAGGTTAAGAGTATGATCTATTTGCTTTTACAAATAATTTTTTGCTTGGGTATTACAATCCAAGAAGATAATACCTCCTTGTTAGTCTGTATAGCTCATGTAAGGCAAACTTGCCTTACATTTTCTCACGTAAGGCAAATTTTCACAGGAAAAATGCAGTGCATATTGATGGAAGTTATCTGGTAGGCTTTAGGCTTACATGCTTGCTTTATATAGAAGAATCACAATAGCTTCACTTCTTTAATTTTTCAGCATTTGTTCCTCTTTTTAAGAGTAACCCTACTTTTCCTGTCATTTTAGTGTTTTGAGATTTGCACAGGAAAACAACTTGGAAAGGACTATGCACTCCTGAACGTAATAGCACATTGAATTTTTGTTGGGGAAAAGACCTAGGGTCATATATAAATCTGTTATAGAGATTTATGTCTTGATGTCTTATAAGCAGCTCATGTGAGTTTTAGAGTATATCTGTTATATAGGTGACTGCTTTTTTGTGCTTACTTCAATATTTTACATGCATATGACTTCACAGAGGAATATGAATAATGTTATTGTGTGTCTTTAATGGCTGTCAGATGAATTAGTCCTTCAATTAATAACATATCATTGAGAATATGAAAATAAATTTAGGCAGATGTAGTCTGATTAACTCATATACCATTAGGAGTATGTGGTAGGTTGTGAAAATTAGTCCTGCAATGACAGTAGGCAGAATTTGGATCAAGAAATCTGTTTGTCCTGGATATGACTGCATGATTCTCATTCCAAGAGTATTGATCTTTATGTTGCATTAAAATTAGTTTCCTTTTCAGACAGCTGAATGGTCTGACGTCTGAAACGTCTGACTTTTTTTTTACAAGTAAACCCTTACTGTTGATTTGTTGATAGTTTTCAGGGAGATATTAACAAAACACAAAAAATATAAATCCCTCTCCATAAGGATCCCACTCCTCCCAAAAGAGTCATATGATCACAATCAGAATTTTCCATCAAATAGAAAGTTTTCTTCTTCCCCTTTTCCTTGCAGTGTTTAAAAACTTATTCTAATTTTATTTTGGGAAATGAAATATTTAAATCATTCAATACGTTTTTCATTTCAGCTTTAGAGGGTGATAAATAACAATTTACCAAAAATGTTATGGAGGGAGAAATGAGGCTTAAAAAAAGAAGTTAATCATATCAAGGCAGCTCAGTATGATGAGAGAACAAATGACCAGCCTCCCTTTGGCAAACAAAACTGAATCATAGTAAGGAAATGAGGTTGCCAAGGCAGTGAAAAACAGAGCTGGAAACTTCTCTTCGGAGTCGAGTCACAAGTGGTGAGGCATTCAGAGCCTATGGGAAATGGGGAGTCCATTGCACATCTCTCTTAATAGGCAGGGGCTGCAGCCTCCCAGCATTTCCTGGCAGGGGAGCCACTGGTGTCTCCTATACAAAGGACAGACTGTGCCCTCACTCCACAGGCTTTCACCAGCCATGGCTGGGGTGCATGAAATTGTGACTAACAGTGTGCCATGGCTGCTTTGTGGTTGCAGGGAGGGTTTCCATTCCTTGGGATATTAAACCTGCCCCTGTGTGAGAGTGGCAGTTACTTTGACTGATGCAATGCTGGGTACACAAGATACCTGGTTGTGAAGTTCAGGAAGTTAGTAGAATATGCCATGCTGATTGCTTGCTCTGTAGTTCTTCCTGCTTTCCATCTCTCTGAAATGCAGATTCTGTTAAAAATGCCGGCCTTACTTTTGATTTTTGCTATACTCTAGACTCCAACTCTTTATTATGATCTTTTCCAGGGCATGAGTGAGTGAATGAAGGCTCTGCTCTTGATTGTACCATGGACCTTGAGGAGGGGTGGCTGTGGCAAGTTGCTATCTCAGCTTCCCTGAGAATAATTGATAAACAACAGTTTTATAAAAATTACAAGATCGTTAATGAATAAAAACTGTTGTGTAAATATTTGGTAGCCAGTCATTTGCTTGTCATTTGACTTTGTAAAATTCTTTACAAAGTTAGAGTGTGAGAGAAAAGATTGTTTAGGTGTTATGCTCAAGAGGAAACTCTTAATTTCTTTCAGACTCAGTCAGATGCCCCAGCACTGTGAAAAAAAAATCTATCAATACGTGTGCCAACCTTTTTTGAGCTCTACAAGTTATTTTTGTCTTAAACACCTCTTTGAAACTCTCAGTGAGGTCTGTAAGGAAAAGAATTCCCCAAACTTATCCTTGGAGCAGTTCTAATTCTTTAACACCTCTTTCTTTGCTATGACCCCTGGTTTTGTGGTGGGGGACACTGCCAAGGTCTGTGTCCTGTGGCTGGCCCTGCCTCCACTTCTCTAGGAGCTGCAACTGCATTGCCAGAATTCACAGAGGGGTCTTCAGCTGGGTTTAGTAGTAGGTATTTTCACTTCCATGCAAGGCTGCCTTCCTGGATCCTTTCTCAACAAATGAATTTCATTCTGGACATAGAAGGTAATTGCTTTTTGGACACCACTGAAGTGTGCCAGCCCTTATTTCCTGACTTTTCTCACTGCTCTCTTTGATAGTAACAGAACACCTGTGGTCACTGCTGTTCTGACTGTGTTGCTTTCTGAAGGTAAGGTTAGACATTCACTATAAAAGTGGCAGCAGTGCTGGAAAAGGTTAATGTGTAGGGATAGACTACTAGGAAGCAGGGAGAGAGAAGTGGTTAACTAAAGCTATTAAATACCTCTTCAGATCTGTGTGCAGAATTATTTTATTGGTGCTTAACCTGCTTCACTCACAATCACCTAAACTAGCAAAGGCCTCATACTGAAACTCATTATTTGAATAAATAAGACTGACTTCAAATGGAATGGACCAGAGAGTTGGTCTCAGGAGCAGGTGTGCTGGCTGACCTGAGGGCTGGGTACCTCTCACCCTCCCCTCCCCAGAGGCAGAGAGAAGTGTTTAGGTGTGCTTAACCTTTCCTGCCACAGCTACTTTCTGGAAAAAGGTGTTAGGAAAGGTTAGATGCCGGAGATAACATTGGCAAGGCTGGAGTGTCCACTAGGACACCTGCTGTTGGAGCTGAGCTCATCAGCACCAGGGTGAAATATTCCAGCCATAAGGTGAGTTAAAAGGAAGTGGGGCCCAAGGAGAAGGGTATTTAACACAACTCTAGGGGTTAAATAGGCTTGACTGAAATAATTTTTAAAATTATGACTCAATTTCATTTTTTAGGATGAAAAATTTAAAACTTCAGATGCAGGAAATATAAAATGCTAATATTGAAGACAAATAACATTTTTGTTCTCTACACTTGGGCATATTTTATGTTTCCTCTTGCTGCTGGAATACCATAGCATGTGTTTCGTTATGCTTTTTGCTGTAAATGTTTGTTAGCAGTTTTATTTTCTTTCATTCTTCATACTTTTAGAAATTATTTTATGTGGGCTAAATATGTCTTTATTGGTTAAAATAAGTGTGTTCCTAAACATTAAAGGAAAGGATGTCCAACATGACCCTGAATGCCTATAACTTGTTGGCAGAAACTGTGACAATATATATTGCCTGAGGAGACACTCTCATTAGCAATTTGTTTCTTTCTTGCAAATAGATAAAATTTTTGGATATCCAATTAGATTTGATGCTTTTTTCCTTTCCAATTAATTTTGTAACTGATATAAACCAAAATGAATTATGACTTTCTCAAAATTCCGTACTTTTATAAAGTTAAAATAGGCTTAAAGAACAAATTAGTGCAGTGCAAAAATTAATACATGCGAAGTAATGTAAGCACATGGCACTTTTAATTTTTCAGTGGCCTGGGGGTACTGTTATCTGGTCTTTTCTGGGAAATCACTCATCATGTTGCTATCGGGGAAAGAGTGAGCTGCAGCCCCCTTTCTGGGAGCAATCCAGTGCGGTATGGATATTAATTAAATTTATTAAACAAATAACACAGCGACTCAGGGAAGCAGGGGTCCATCTGCCAGCTCTGCAGATTGATCTCTGCAGAGACGCGAGTTGAATGGTAGTTAAAGCTAAGTTGCAGAGCTCAGCAGATGGGCTCTTGTCTCTAGTGGGGGGAGATTTGGTGGCGGTCCAACAGTTTTTTTCCCCCTCCAGGTTTTTGTTCCTTGCAACTGTGACTGAAGAAGCACTTCTCTGCCTTTTCTCAGCCTTGCCCCCCCCCTTTTGTTTATCTGAGCAATGTTTAAGTCTGAGTGATTTGTTAGAGAGGCAAGTCCCGGCTGATCTCATTTTGTGTATGTGATGTAAACCTCAAGCAGAAAATAATTAGGAAAATGTAATCCCATTGACTTTACACCCCACTTGTGTACACTGCTACATCTCTGCCTGGTGCCTTGGCAAAAGAAAAGTCTAGTAGCAGCACTGCACTTACTATTCAAAATCATTGCCCATCATGCATATATTGTTAAAAAAACCTTTGCTGGAGGGCTGTGTACACAGTATGAAATTATTTCTGCCTCTAGGTCTAGGCTGTGGTGGTATCCTTTTGATTTCACTTTATTTTATTTCTTCCTGTTGCTTTCTCTGGTTCTTGAAAGTTTGTATCTTTGGAATGAATCCCTCTGCAATCTTTCTATAAATTGGTATAAAGCAAATACTGATCTAATGAATAGTTTGCTACCTAAAACCTATGGTGTTGTCTATTGTGGATTAAAAGCCCTTGTAATTAATTATGCAATTAAGCTCTTTATTTATTATATATTTGCAGGTGGATAGGTCTTTAATCAAGTCTGAGCAGTGATGGGTAATATCTGTTGTTGGAGACCAGTCATAATGTCACTTACATCCTTGGCAAAAGTCCCACAGACTGTAGTGGGAGCAAGACTGGCCTTAATGCTGCAGGGAATCCCACTGGCTGTGGTTCAGAAAGCCTTCTGAGAAGGTTTTGTAATATCTAATCAGAGTTTGACTATTCCTCAGCGAGTGCTTGCAACGAGAAAATCACAGCCATACAAAAGTCACTGCTCTCCGACAGCTTGCAATAATAAAGAGACGATGAGCTACATGAGAGGATTCTGCTGTGTGTCACAAAAACATTGCATTTATCTTTCCTGGATGAGGGAAAAGTAGGCAAAATGGCTTCTGAACTTGGTGGGAACTTTGACAAAAACAAGGCCTATGGGATTTGGCTCTAGTAATGTATGCTTTGCAGGGTAAACAATGGAGAAATCTTCTCTGGATGGTAGTTTATGCTTCTGGTAGTGCTCATTCTTTCCTCCAAATTGATTATTATTGTTATTATTATTTTTATTTTCTTGGATCAGTCTTGGTTGGAAGAACAATATTGGTATTTAACTTCATATGTGAATATTACACAGGCTTTTTCTAGAGAAAAAATTAATTTTCCTTCTGTCAGTTTATTGTGTTTTGTTACGGATATGTTTTCACTTTTAGACCATGCTGACATTATTAACAATGAATAACTGAACAGAAACAGAATGTTTCTGTTAGTATGGTAAAGGCCAGAATTAGTTGAGTTTTTAGTAGTGCTGTGCCAAACCGTGTTCTAAACTCTATAAAAGGTATTTGTGTTCTGTGGTTCTCACGGTATTTTAAACTGACCCAATTTGTATAGAGAGGAAAAGAATATTTTCTGAGAGGTTCTTATTATTAATTTGTACTAAGTGATCTAGTAATTTATTTATCTCTCTGGCTTGTTGGAATTGAGACTCCTCAGGGTTTTGCAGCCTGTATTTGAATTTGCTGACCACAATCTATACGTTGTTTTATACCAGGGCTAATTTTACTCTCTAATTTGGGTAGCTATCCTATTACTTAAGACAAGATTGCCTGTTGTTCATTAAAGAGTTGTTTGTAGGGGGGGAGAGGGTGTTAATTTTCTGGAAGCACATCTCGTGTTTTAATTGGAGTTACTTTTAGAATAAGATAGTGATCTCAGTGCATTATGTAGGGTAGAAATAAAATGGTTGAAATTATATGAATTCCCACAAAGTAGAAGGGAAGGGTCAGTTAAGGAAGATGCACAAGTTGTTTGCTGTACTTAACAACATGTTGCTTGAAATCATGTCTTTGAAATGAATCTTGCATGTTTTGGGACCAACAGAGGAGTATGAAGTAAGGATTGTGGTAAATGAATATAATATGCCTGAAGTATTCTACATTATTACATTTACTAGGGATGCTTAACTACAGTGTTCTTAAATGAATAAAGCATCCACCATATTTCTGAGCTTTCTGTGACAGAGACCAAACTATCAGCTGCACATTTAATTTTGCTCTCAAACAGTATCAGTGGGGTGCTGGTAATTTGGATGGAGTTGTAGAGGTAGAAGCAAAGAATCCTCTGAATGTAATCATGAGTTTTGCTTATACCATGGGCACAATGCCTGTGATTTTAACAAACAGTTCCTCAGGCTTAGTTATTTCTAGATTCTCTCGTGCTTCCATTTCTGCATTGTTTCCTTCCCGCCATGAATCCTGTGTATTTACATTAAGGAAGACAAATTCCTCTACTAGTTACTGAGCAGAGACTTTCCTAGGAATCCCTCACTGTTTCCTAAAAAGCCTGTAATAATTTGAAAATTTATAGCACCTAGACACAGCAATGATAAATACAATAGTGTGAGAAGTTGGCAAACATTTACAGATGTTGTATCATTTCTGCTTTTGAAGCTTTACCTGGCCACAGCTGGTTTGCAGTGGAAAGCAAGTGTATGGATTTGCTACAGTTCTCTCTTTGTCCTCCTTGAAACACTATTGATTCATTTATGTAATTACCAGTAAATGTCAGAGAAATTGAGGAACTCTTGAGCCTGGAAGTAGCCTAGACGTGTCTTGTAAAATATATTAAGAATGATGATTTTTACATTAATGTGAATAGTCTGTAATAACATGATGTATCTTTAAAGAGGGCTTTGGCTTTATAATGCCAAGTGAAGTACACTTAGCTCTTTAATAGCACTTTCCAGTTGCAGGCTTTTAATGTTGACAGCTATATTTAGTACGTTTGATATTCCATAGGGTGTTCTTAGAAGAAATGAACACATCAGATGGAACAAACCCACTCTCCATGTTCAATTAGCAACAATACTGCTCAGTGGAGGTTAGAACAGATAGGTTCTTAGATGTTACTGGGAATATGTGTATCACTGCTTAGGGACAACAGATCATTCTACTTAACTTTGAACTATCTGACTTTTACTAGTAGCTGTCTTTTAATATTAATAGGACATTCCATTTTGGCTTTGCATATTTCAGAAAAGATAAAGAATTTCAGTCTTTAACTTGGAACTTATTTCATTAGACTAACAGAGGTATTAGAGGTATAATTTTTTCTAGCAGATAAATTACTCAGTATGTGGCTTAAGTCTATTCAGGTAATTAATACTTTAGTGTAGGTATTATCATTTGAGAAATGTATGTAGCTCATACATAAACAAGGACTTAGGAAAAAACACGTGGGCCGTTGGCAGACATATCTTTGGAAATCACCTGTACTCTTTTGCTCCTAATTTCACAACCCTGTGTTTCCACTAGATAAACTTAACAAAATAAGTAATTAATATCTATTTGGAATTGCATGCCTACAGTGGCATTTGTCAGAACTCTAAACTTTTTTTTTGTGTGTGGCACTGCTCATTCTTGGGGTCTCAGTTTCTGCCGTGAGGCTGCTTTGGTCTATCAGAAACATGCGAGGTTGCCCTCACAAGGATGTAGCACCCAGGAGATTGCTCACAGCTAAACATTTAGTACCTCAGGGATTGCTCACAGCTATGCAGTGAGTCCCTTTGTGCTCTGAGGCAGGCATGAAGTTCCCGTGGGCTGCTGCAAGTTGCCTGTTTTTCCTGGCAGCTTGCAGTACAGCCCTCCTCGGGTCCTCTGTGGACTGTCAGGCTGTGCTCTGCGGCTCCGGGGCTCCCAAAGCACAGCTTCAAGGATAAGGTCACTCCCAATGCTCCCTTGCCTTTGCACTTGTCCAATGTCTCTATGAAAACATTCCATCCTCAATTTACCAGGTTGTCTCTGCCACAAATAGATTTAAAATAAACCTTTACTCTCTTTAACTTCAGCAAGGCTCATTGTAGTGATGTTGACACTGACATTTAGAAGTTAACAGAGAAAATAAAATAGAAAGAATTTGAAATTTGATTATCTGAAGTTTGACTATTTCCAGAAAATGCCACTTAGTCTTCAGTCTTTTGGTATGATGCACAGCTTGGAAAGAAGATGAGTGATGGGGTTTGACCCAGTTTCATGTAACCACCTTATATTCTGTGAGCACTCAGATCAGTTCTAGAGAAGCCTTTCACTGGTTGTACTGGGTGTGCTAAGTTTGGCTCCTGTACAATACAAACAAAATCCTAATTACTCATGATGCCTCATTGTTAGTTCATTATCCTCTAGCCAACTGGAGGTGGCTGTGGCATCTGTGGAGAATGATATCTAAGACTGCGCTGGCATCCTGAATCAAAAGTAATACTGGTCTTTAACCAGTTTAACCAACTCTGTGGATGCACCTTTGGTCAAGAACACTTGACCAAAGTAGCTCTGAACTGCTTAGCACATTTTCCTCAGCCTTGCCTTGGTTAAACTTCACCCAATCTCAGCTCTAATGTGTGCTAGTACTGGCTTTCTATCTGGCAAAGCCTATTTAGGGCTATGTGCCATCTTTATTTTCCTGGTGGTTTAGCCCATTGAGCCTAGGTTTTTAGTTTCAATGACAACATCTCTATTCTCTTATTTTCAGAGCTCGGGGGGAGCAGCGCTTCTTTAAGTTTCTGATAATGTCAGATCATTTCATTAACTGTGTCCTTGAGGAAGGAAAGGAGGTGTCTTTTTCTGAAAAATATTCTGGTTTGGGACAGGTATCAATTTTGTGAACCTTATGTCAGATTCACCATTCTCAAGTTCTGGGATCTTGGCAGTCTCTGTGGTTTCAGTAGTTAAATGTATTGTGTTTTGAGGCTGCAATACACATAGGCTACTGATTTTTGGGTACAGAGTGAGACCACAACAAACACTCTCATAACATCTGGAGAAATTGTTAAAGCCATCTCAGCAAAATCTGGTTCTCACTGCCTGTTTTTTTTCCAGGCAGTAGCTGTTCAGTTGCTTCTTTCTCAAATGTCCAGACAGCAAAGAGGAAGAAAAAACAAGAACAATGCTTGGTGGTGGCTGGGACTGTTCTACTGTTCTACAATGGAGATGAAACCGTGGACAAAATATCTGTGAGCTCCTTTTTGTTTTCTAGTATTTTAATTTATATTTTCAGTGTCTAGAATATACACAGCACTGTCATCCTTGGCCTGTCAGGTAATTCTATTTGCTGTACACTCTCATACAAATTTTCTGTTTGTGTATATACATATACAGACATTTACATGTATGTATATATGCCACCTATATATGTGGCACATATATACATGAGGGGTAGATGGATATGTGTGTATAAATATATATTTACAAATCTATATGTACACATACACAGACTTGATTTTCTGTGTGATTTGGGTGGGAGTAGACATTGGATTTGGGTGTCTTGGTGTCCAAAACCGTCATCAGGCCTGAAGATGTAGAAAGAATGATGGCAACCAACAGATTGGTGAAGAACACTTCCCCGCCACAACTATTTCTGTATTTAATTAATTTATTTATTATTTATTTATTTCAGTTAGACATTTTATTGTTAGATATTGAGGGAGAGGTAAGAATTTTGAAAGAATATTCACACAGCCGCAGTTGACAATAGTTTTATCCATTCTGTAATCTTTCATCCTCAAGCCCCTTAATTTTACTACAGTTCATTCAGACAGTTCATCTCATACAGACTGAGTAGACTGTCTTAGAAAGACCAAGACTTACGTGGGCTGATAGAGATCATGATTTTTTTATTCTTTTAAAATCACTTTTCCCACTTCCTTTTTGTGTCTTTGTGCTCACTTTTATTGCACATGTTGACTGAATGAATGCTTCCTACCCACTGCAGGGCTCTTCCACTGCCTTTAAGTGACTAGACTGCAATGTACACGGTGAAGTTGCTGAAGTCATCAGGGTTGTGTCCCTGTTGGCCAAACTACCACTGTTCTACTTCTAGAATGAGATCTTCAATCCAAAATCTTTTTTCTCTTATTTCCTTTATTTAGCAGGGCATTACCTTTGGGGAAAAAATCCATCTGCCACAATTTTTGTGTGATGTTCATACATCATTCAGTTTAAGAAAATGGGAAATGTTACAGAAGTCTTCTCTGAGATGCAGCAATGCAGACATGCAGGCCCTTTTCTTAGCACGGTCTATCTGTTGCCCAACTATTTTTGAAAAATATAAATGCTGTAAAGTGAATAATTCAAACCAGATTTGCATGTTAATCTGTTTGTAAATTAGTTTTTTTCATGTCGTAGATCTATGCATAATTCTCTGGAGGTTTCAAGCAAGACTGAACTGGGTCAGATTGGCCTGTATATTTCCTCTAAATAGGATGGAAATAAAATCTAGTAGTGGATGGGTGATATCAATCATATGAATGCTGAATTGGGGCCACTATTGGGCTCTTGAAGGCCTGTAAATTAATTTATAGATTTCTATAGGATCAGCCATGCTGGTGTACCCACTCAAGGCATTTATATCCAGTATTTAAGTCCTTCACAGCCTCTTTTGCTTATGAAAGCTATGTAACATTTGTATTCATGTACTTGGAGAAAAGTGGAAAAATGCATCTTAAAAAAAAGCTATGCATATGAGGACTTGGAATATCTTTATATGTAAACTTTATTTTTCTTCACGATGCCTACAGTAGTGTATCTGAGCCCATGCATTTTCTGTGTTAACTGTGTTTCAGTAGAATTGTTGTATGTAAAAGGTTTTCTTGACTGGTGATCCTTACCCCTTGGACTGAGTTGCTTCGTGGGAAGTCTTGGCTGCCACTTTGAAGAAAGCAATGTATAGGGTGGTTAATGTGTGGTTACTGCTCTTTTGAAAAGGTAAACTGCATATTTTCCCTGCTGGGAGGACAAATGTACAGATGTGTTGGCTACTCCCCACCCTGGCAGTGTCCTGAGTGCTTTGGAGAAACCCTACTCCTTTTTGTTGTTTCTCACCGCTTTAATTCTAATGTTTCGACTGAGTAGAGCTCAAGGTCTGTGCCTTATCGGTTGCTGAGGTGGATGTTTAACAATGTGCAATTTTATCTAACTTAAAGCCTGGGAGACTTGGAGGATTGCTGCCAAATTCCTGAAATTGTACATACAGAGAAGTTTTTAAGCCTTAGTATTCAACATAGGTGTGAATTATTTATATTTGTCATCATGACAATTGATCAGCTTCTATCTGGCTGTGAAAATCAAAATGGATCAGATAAAACTGAATTGGACGTTTATTTAAGTGGTTGTAAGTTAACTTTCAGGAATAAAGGCTGTATTTTCCTTGGCAAAAGGAAACTTTTTATAAGAAATTTCTCTGCTTTGGTTTTGTGTTTTGAGTCACTGCAGTGTGATTAACACAATGCTCAGTTAAATCTACCTAAGTACATCTTTCTTTTCTGTTTATGACAGAATGATGATTAATTATCACCTATCAAAAAGATGAATATTTTTCATTAAATTAAATAAAACATTTTTTAAATGTACTATTTCAACTTGTGAATATATTCATCAAAACAAATGTGTATTTTCAGCTCCCTTTTCCTTGTTGGATTTCTCTTTGTAAAAGTAGAACATAATTCTCTCAGGCAGGCAAAAAGCAAAGCCATGGGTCTGTTTTCCAGCCTTTATTTCTAGGTTCTTGAGGGTCGTGGTTTTTACCTCTAATGGAACGAAAAAGATCAAACTGTGCTAGCATGCAGTGCTACAGTCCAACTGCTTCCACCAGCTTGTCTTTTTAGCTACTTTTTATTAAGTAGCCCCATGGCCTTTGCAGCACTTGTCTGTCAAAGCTGCCTACTACTCTTCAGACACATGCAGCTTTTCTTTCTTTAGTGCAGTGATGTGTCCACATGAGTGGACATTAGTGTGTATGTGATCTGTAAGATGGATGCAAATTGCCCTAAAATGATTATGGTAAATATGCTAATTGTTAAATATTGCCTCTTTTAAAATCCCACCTGGAGTCCTAATCTATGTTAAATGCTCAAGAATGAAATGAAAGTTTTCTCTTGCAGATGGACTTGATTACTTGTGCATTTTGTACAGAAAAAAAAAAAAAACCAGAACCAAAAAACCAATGAAGAAACTACACACCCTGGAGTTACCATGGAATGCAAAGTACTGATCTAGAGTTCAACTCCTTCAAAATCTGGGGACATTTGCATCTCAATTCAATCTCTTCTCCCCTCAAATCTTGTAAAATGCCTCTTACCCCTCAATTTTGTTTGATTTAGTGAATATAAACAGTCCTTACCGATCTGAAATTTCTCCAGTGTAGGGGAAGCCTTCAATTTTATTTGCCAGAGCCCAGGCTTTAATTTGCATCTATACTGATGACCTGGTTTGTATGAGTTGGGCTGTTTGTGTTTGTGTGGCTTTTGTGTGGTTTTGTTTGTTTGTTTGTTTTTTAACCTGCATCAAAGTGCCCTGTGTTCATCTTCAAGGGTACACTAATTCACGAAAGGTAGATGTGCCAGACAAAGGAATTTCTGCCCTGAAGCATGTCAGCCTCCACAGAGGCATGAGCAGTGGCACAGAACAATTGCAGCATGGCCAATAGGCATTGCATCTGGAGTGCTTCGTGGAGCAGATGTGGTTTTCAGGTTTCTTTTTTCTGTTTGTTTGTTTGTATGAGGGTTTCTGTTTTTAATAGAGGAGAAGGAAGTTGAGACACTGGTTTTCACTATGTGCTTAAACTCTCTGGAAACAGAGGTTGTATGGGAGATAGCAGTATGTAAAGAATAAAAGGTAAAATATTAATGATCAGAAGATACAAATAGATTAGTAAACAAAAAGGCTGAGTGTGAAAGAGGAAATATAGGGTCAAAGCTTTGATCTTTGGCTGCCTTTTTTCTGTGTATATAGTTGTATTTTGGGTATTGTGTACAAGAGTTAGATACATGAGACATGAGAAGTAATGGATGGCAGAACAAATATTGTCCCTCCTCAGCCCAAATGAGAGCAGGGATGAACAGTGTCAGAATAGTCAAGAAGTGTATAGAGGAGTGAGAAGAGAAGGGTGAAAAATGTTTTGTATGTGAGCCAATAGATGTGTTAGAGGTATGAATCTAAAACCATTTGATGGTGAATGCTCTTGGTTTCAGGTTGTTCTGACATCAGTATTTGTTGAAGTGTGAAAAGATGGTGGTGTTACTCTCTTAGATGTTACATAAATCTGTTGCTAAATCTCAGATATCCATGTCCACTATTCAAGCAAGTTCAGTTAAACTGTTTTGTTTAATCTTTTGTATATGTTATATTGTTTCACGTGATAGATCTTCCTGAGGTATGGCCACAAACACTTGAATTATCACAGCCTGTATGTGGAACTGGACTCCATCCAGCTCTTACAGAAAGAGCCAGGGTAGTGTATGGGTTGTTAGAAGGATGCCTGTGGCATGTGGCACTCAATGTAGACAGACCAGCCCCTGCTTGTACAAGATTTAGGAATGAAGGTTGAGATGAGTGACTTTGGTCATGGAGCAATTCTGGTTTCCATACTTAGCATTTACTTATATCTCATGCTACAAAGACCCACATTGAAAAACAGAGCATTTCCTTCCCTATCCTTTTCCTATCCCACAAGAGGATTTCTCAACATCTTTTAACTGTTGGGAGGTGACATAAAGAAAAACATAGCCTGTTGGGGCCAACTTGTCTTGATTAACATTGTCTCTGTTTTACTGTACATGATATTAAATTTTGTAGGAAGTAAGACCTAGATAGTATGGCAGATTCTTTTTTCATGCACCATCCTTTACCAAAATGTGGTCATCTATCATGCAATACCACTGCACACCCAATTTCTTTGCATATATTTGTGTTCAGAAAGCCAAGCCTGCTGGAGAACCTCAGTGATTCTGCACAGCACAATTAATAGTACAATATAGATCTTTCATTCTCACATGCCTCTGCCCTGAAACTACTGGGAAGATCAGGGTCTTTAATGAGTTAACGTGAATGACCTTGATTTGTAAATGGATTTATTTGCTTCTTCTTTTTTTTTTTTTTCAATTAATAAATGTTAAGTCCTTAACCAGAATCTCTTCTGAAAAGGCTACCTGTGGCTCTCTTTTTCCCTTCCCTCCCCACCACCTCTTCTTCCTCCTCCTGCCCTGGTTAATGTCTATCTATCTCCCTTCACAAGCTGGAGGTTACTGTAACTTCTCTCTATTTCAGCACCTTTGCTTTGTCTGTCCTGAGCTTAGGGGCAAGGTCACAGTGGTTCTAAGTGATGAGACACTGCTGAAATGGAATATTGCATCCTGATAACCTCTCTCTTTGCGAGCACAGAGTTTCCACTTGCTACAGGATCAAGATGAAGAGTGAGGTTACATCACTTTTTTGAGTGAAAATTCATCAGAAAACCTGAGGGACATTATTGTATATTCTGCAGCAGTCACTTTAGGCTAAAGATCTACCCTTTCCTTTTGTGTTCTTGCTGAGAGAAGCCAACTGTGCAAGCTACGAGCAAATTATCACTTGTCGGGGAGTGGCTGCTGCATTTGCACAGGCTAATGAAGTCAAGCCCTTGCTGTGTACCAGCAACATATATTCTGTTTCATCTGTGCCTAAAGTAGAATTTGGTTTTGGTTTTGACTGTCTGTAGACCAGAAGAGTAAGTAGACTGTTGGAGAAGCTGTAACTCCAACAGTATAAGTGGGTTTTGACCTTCCAGATTTAACACATCAAAATTCACATAATGACAAGGATCTGAGGGTAAGAAAAAGAAGTTCATCAAAACTTATTCATAAAAGTTGTCAGTTTGTTCAGACCATATATTTAATCTTTCTGTGCAAGTGTTATCTAGAAATCACTTTTGACACATGTTGGGTTTTTTGTTATTGCTCAGTTTAAAGTTCTAAAAATTGAAACCTTGAAGAGATAATAAAATAATCACTTAATATTTGTCCTCTACTAAATTGTTTTCCACCAATGGAAGTGCATCTCTAGTTTACTTGGGATTAAGTTTACCTCATGAAAGCTTAAAAGGTTTGAAATTTTTTCAGAACATTTTTTTGTAGGGCTGAAAGGAGGCCTTGCAAAGAAAATTATTTAATATACTGTGTTGATGGGATAACAGGTTACTGTCACAGTTCTGTTGACATCACTGATGGTGCTGAATCCCAGACAACGACAAAAGTCAATATATTTGTTTTTTTTTTTAAGAAACATAGAAAAACAGTGCTTGTGATAGGAGAAATCTGTTCAAATAGGTAGCACTCACTATCCTTCATTTGGCTATATATATATATGATTCATTTTTCCACAAGTGTAAAAAGAGTGATTAGAAAATAAGAGAAGAGGGGTGGAAGAAATTAAGCTCTTCAAGATTTCTCTTGAATTAATTCTGTTGAAACCTACTGAATTCTTAGACTAACTTTTCCAAAGGGCTCTCTTCGAAGGGAGCTGTTTGTTTTACAGCACAGATAAATGATACAGTTTTTCTATATATCTTTACTGAGGGAAGTGTCATATATGTTGCTAAAGAAGTTTGGAGCAAAGAGATCAACAGTGATTATTTTAAAGAGCTCCATTATCATTATCATAGGCTAGTTGAAATAAAGGGGTAGATTTGTATAGAAGCTTTTAAATAAAAATTGAAAGTGCTCATCAATTTCTAAATGATGTTTATTACCTTTGCTGATCTAGTACCTGTAAGAGAAATACAATTATTTTAGTGAAGGGACTAAAACCCCTGAACATCTTCCCTGCCATTCTCTCAAGTGTAATATTTCAGTTTGATTTTTTGGGTTTTAGGGGTTCTTTTATAATATACCACATCACAGGATCTCTGCTACATTTATTGGCTTGCTTGTTTTTTTGATAATAATTATGTGATATACTAGATGCCTGTTGTATTTTGAGTGGAAACTTGAGGAACAGGTTTATAAAAAGATGATTTTACAGTATCAAGAGAAATATTACAGCTGGCTGAACATATTGCAAGACCTGTGCTAACTAGAACAGTCTCAACACTATGTAGGCTGTGCACTACACACATGCAGAGCCAGTACCAGGTAAGGTGTGCTACAAAAATATTCTCTGTTGTGTGTGTAACTGTAATGATGGTTGGCCTGGGAAAGAGGATTATGTATGCTTGTGGCTTTGCTTTAGGTCTACTTTTTCTATTTCTGTCCTAAAGCAGCAGGCTGATTTTTTTCTTGCCTGTTTGAAGATGGAGGGGAAAAGGTTACATTTTCAGGAAAAAAAGTGCCGAATTGCATTAGAGAACATATGCTGTCTTTTGAGATAATTTTAATTTCACCTTTCTGACTTTATTTCTTTATGAAAATCAAAGTTAATACATGTTTGACCTAATACGTACTTTAATGGGTTATGCAAAATGGTTAGTACACATTTATCTATTTTTTTTACTCATTTTGCATACCATCTTCAGGATCACAGCATACCCAGCTTCTCTTATCTGTGGGTTGGTTTGTGTTTTTTCATCCTTTCAAATGAAGAAGTCCCAGATAACAGAAGATTTTTATTTTTGAATGGGTTGGTGTTGATCAGTACCAATCTTTGGCTTTTTTTGGATGCAAACATGAAAATATTCCTGCAAGGAGAGACATAAGGCACAAAAAGGTCTCTGACTATGGGGAGTGTCAAGCAGGAGCTTAAAGGCAATAATTTTTTTATACACCTGCATGGCCAGACCATGATCATAGAATATGCTGAGTTGGAAGGGACCCATCAGAATCATTGAGTCCAACTGCTGGCCCTGCACAGGACACCACAAGAATCCCACCATGTGCCTGAGAGTGTTGTCCAAACACGGCTTGGTGCTGTGACCACTTCACTGTTCCAGTGCCCAACCACCCTCTGGGTGAAGAACCTAAACCTTCCAATTCAGCTTCATGCCATTTGCTCAACTCCTCTCACAGGTCATGAGAGTGAAGAGATCAGTAAGAGATCAGTGCCTGCCCCTCCTCTTCCCCTCACCAGGAAGTTGTAACTACAGTGAGGTCTCCCCTCAGCCTCCTCTTCTCCAGGCTGAACACACCCACCTCAAGGCTCTTTGCCATGCTTGTGTCCTCTTTTGACATTCTCTAATAACTTAAGCAACATCTTAATTTTCTTCCTAATAGTCAGAGGAATTAGCTTGTCTCATTTCTATCCTTCTTTGCCACTGCTGTCATTTTTTAAGCTGTAGTGATCTTGTTTGGCCCTTCCCAACCCCAAATGGTTTTGTCTGGGTGCCTACAGGAAAACACAGTGCTGAGCAGACCAGGGAGGAGTGAGTACAAGAGCAAAAGTGATGGAGAAAGTTAATGTTGCCTTCCAGGGTTAACACTGCTAGAACTGTTTGGTGTCTTATCCAACGACTTTTTGAAATACACAGCAGGGCCCTTGCATCCCCTGCACTCTTGGAGCAGGTCCTTGCAGCTAGATCCAAAGGGGTTTAGGAGGGAGCAGAGGCTCTATGTTGCCTAGCATTGATAAGATCAGAGGAATGGAGAGCATCCTTGGGAAAACTATACAGGCACCAGGGAGCTGTAGATGCCTCAGGCTTGGGTGGCAATTGCTATGGAATTTTTGAGATGGCAATTTTGGGCTTAGCTGCAATTCTGCCTAAATGGAGGCAGTCTTGAATTCTGTAGTATGCTGGCAGTTTAACTTATTTTTCAATTAGATTTCTAAAATGCATCAATAATTCACCTTTCCAGTTACAGTGCTTTCTTAAAATTGGAGATTCCTAACCTTTCATACTGACTGTAGATTGCTCTTAAAGTAGAAAAATATATATGAAGTTCCAATCATTTTGACATGTGTAAGGCGTTAACTCATTCTTGAACAGTTTATCGCTCATCAATTGTAATTAAATATGTTTATATTAAATTATGTTCTGTAATTAATGTAAAATCTTTTAGCCTGTGCTGTTATTAGAACCAGATGCTGAAGTATCAACAATATTTCAACATGACTGTGCTGCCTTGCCAGCTGTCTAACTGTAATTACTTTAATCTCAGCTTGTTATCTAATTATCACCTTTGTAAAGGGAAAAGTACTCTCTAATGCGTACTGATTGTTTCAGATTATGATGAAGAGCATGAAACAGCTGTCAGATATCTTAGGCCTGCTTATCTGGATTAGAAAAAGTTATTGGGAGGCCTACTTTGCTTCAAACCTTCCTGACAGAAAATGGGACAATGGGAAAGAGGGTTTTTTTTCACCTTGTTTACCCTAGAAATTTGATTCCAGTAATCACTGGAGACAATGCAGAAAACAAGCTAAACAATTACTGTTCCCAGGAAAAAATAGCAAGACCATGATAAGGCACAAAGTGTGAACGATGTATGAATTTTCTAGTGGACTGTATATTTGTCTTTTTTAAACTTTTACTTCCATTGCAAAGTTGGAGAATTACACTTAATTTAGTTACGTGGGTTGTGCTGAAATGTGGTGGCAAAGTTTGTTATGGTAGTTAATGAATTTTATAGAAGACATCAATATAGATAACCTCTTCCTGGAGAACCTTGAGTGTTTTAAGCACTGAACAAATTGCACTAAGAATTGTACCATTTGCAGTTCTCTTTAGAGACTTCACTCGTGATGATGTCGAAGTAATTTTAGAGAGTATTTTAATACTGTGTAGTGCTTAAAGCCAAGATCCAAACCCAGCACCTAAATAATATTCATAGGGGGAAAAATAAGTAGAATGCTAAAGTAAGAAAATTAGCAGATTACTTGATGGTGACACTTAAGAGTGATTTTTGCCTAAAATTTTGTTGTTTTCCCCTTACCTTCTATTTTTCTCCCGCCTCTGAACAGTGCTGACAGTGATTCTTCTTCAAGTCTTTTCCTGAAACAGTCTATATTTTTTAGCTGAAGTACTTTATTTGGTGGCAGTAATATAATGGGTAAGAAATAAAGCAATTTTATAGTAATGTCTTCATAGCAGTTGTAGCTTTTGAAAATGGAGCCTTTAGTAAGGCTTCTTGTGACTGAAGTGTATCATTGTTAATCCTGGCAAGGTTTGAATGTTGCTGAAATATGTTACAGTAGATGTGTCTTCTTTTTCCTTGACACTTTCTATGCTATACCGCAGCAATTTTTCTCTCTAGTAACTGATCTAAGAATAAAGGGTTTTTTATTATTCTTATTTTTTCCGAAGGGGAGGGGAGATATTTTTTGTGTGCTCTTTCTCAGTTTGATATCAGGGCACGACTTAGTAGTCATACACAAAAAAAAAAAAAAAAAATCTGCTATTGATTTAGCTGTGTTTTCTTTCTTCCAACTCAGATTATCCTTGTAGGCCTACCCTGACTTGTACATAAAACATAGTTAAGTCCAGCAGAAGGCTAAGTGAATAAAAATGAACTGTAGCTTTGTGCTCTCTTACTTATCTTTCTCGAGAAATAACTGCGCTTCAGGTTATCACAGAGTTGCTCAGGCTTGATTTCTCTTAAAAGCACGTGAAATTAAGTTCTGACAGGGTTTAAAGGGCTCATAACAGAAGAAAACTGAGGCAGCAGAGTTCTGCTGAAAGGCTCTTGTCTGGAGGAGAGGAACTTGTTGCCAGGACTTCGGGGCAGTTGTTTCTGCTTGTGTAGAACGATGAGCCCCTGCAAAGGAGTAAGTTCACAGCTGACTATGAATGCAATTTCCATATTGTGTAAATTAGCATCCAATGCTCAAATTAAATACACTCCTTAACAACTGAATTTTTTTGAAAATTAACTACTTAAAGTAGAAATGTGTTTATAACACTTCATCTGAGATGATCAGGGTACATTCTAAAGGAGAGTCAGTGATACTATACCAGTGAAGAGTCATCCAAAGTACAGATGAATACTGAGTTGTCCTGACTTGATGGCAGATGCAGAAATGGAGCAGAATCCAGTACAATCTGAAATACACCAGTACAATAATAATGTGTTTGCTTTTGCTTTTCCCTACTAAGCTTTTATGATTTAATGTAAAATTTACTTTAGGAAATATTCTATAATTTGGGCAATCACTTGATGTATGATTACTTGCAAATGTTATAAGGAGTTAATTTGTTTTCATTTCTTTTGACCAAGAATAACAATTTGAGAAGTTTTGAGGCAGCTATCTGAGGAAGATGCTATAAAATATTAACTTATTTTAAATCTACTTTTGACTGACACTATCTTTTCTCGAAAATGTATTTGAAATTAAGTGTCATCTCTAGTATATAACTCTTTACTTTTTGTATAAGAGCTCTATATTGGCCCATTAAACTATAATAGGCTCTTTTTTTATAAGGTAAGGGAACCCTGAAATCAGGAGTCTCCTAAACAGGCCCTAACAAGAACATGACTTCTGTAAAACAACCACTACCATATTTCAGGTCTGTGACTTTCCAACTACAAATTCCCAACATAGCTGCAAGTGCAAGGCTTGGTGAAAAATACAGAATGCTAATTACCATTACTGAAAAATGATAATGTGAGAGACTGAGTGAAATAAAGCTTGAGGTGGGCTCTTATGCTGGGTTTGTCCCTGCCACCAATGAGTTTAAAATATGGATGTACACAGAGGTAGCTATAATATGTAGCAGGTCGTGGGGTTTTGATATTTTAAAATTACATAGGTCCCTTTAAACGGTGCTAATTGCAGAATAATTTCTTGAAAATAATTACCCCCATATGAACTCTAATGATTTAAGTGTTGAGGTATAAATACTATAGATCATATATTTTCGTCTGTGCTTAAGTGTAAATGTTGAGGTTTTGGTTTCATTAAATTATGCTTTATTATGCTGAAATAGAAAAAAATTAATTTATTTCTGTGCATCCATACACACATACTAAATGGGTGTACATACATACACAAAATATATATTTGATAGATACACAGTATATATACTTGACACTGTGTATTGATTATTTGTGTGTAACTGTAGAGCTGTAGGTGAAATTGTGCTGCTTTTGAAGTTAGTGTGAACTCTGACTTCACTGTATACAGGATGTTATTTTGTCTGGAAAAGAGACTTTCAGTGATGTCTTCAGTCTCTTTCTCGAACTGTTTGTGTCAGCCTGGGACAAAGAAGCCTGAAAGCTCAGATAATTCTATAACTTATTTGCTGTCTTTAAATCAAATATTGGAACACTAAAACCAAATTATGTGACAGAGCAAAGTGTTTCCCTCAGTCTGTAAGGCCTTTTCTGTTTCTATTAGCTCTTAGGATTAAAGGCTAAGCTGTTGAGTTTGAAGAGGTTTACTAATCGCAGGGCAATAATTTGAAAGGCCTGTGGGTGAGGGCTTCTGGTGTTTAAGGGTATCACCCTTTGAAAAGCCAAGGATCAGCAGAGGAATGTGCAACCACAGGGAAAATACTGCAGGTGAGGTGAGGAGGGGTTTGGTTATAGTGGTGAGATTCAGTCACCACTGGAGGAAAAAGGCTTTTGCTGTTTTCAGAGAGTTGGATTGATCTGAGCCAGGATGGTGCGGTACAGATGTGGGAAAGGAGTATGTGAGTTTTCATCATAGGTAGATAAACTTAGGCTTTTGGTTCATAAATAAAATATGGCATTGATTCAATTTGCCAGAAACTGCTTTCTTCAATTTTTGCATGTGTTTCTGGAAAACACAAAGGGGAAAATTTTCTTTTTAATACTTAGAAAAGTGTAAGTGTTGATCAAGCGAATGTAGGATATGTTTGATGTTGCCCTGGAAGGCACAGTCTAAAATCAAGAATTTAGATGCATGCTTTACATGGCAGATAAATAACAGGGCTGTATTTTCAACTAGTGAATGATGGTCTGGATTATCTTTCTGTAATTCAAATAAAATATTACAGTTTCCCTTAATAATGGCATTTTGGGTGGAAGAGGCTCATTCAGAGTTGCTGTCTGTAGCACATACATCTGCACAAATGGTGAGGAGCCAGTGCAGCAGGGCTTGGAAGTGAGGCTGTCAGCTTAATACATTGTGTGAAAATTGGGGCCGGAGGTCACCAATCTCCTGGTACACAAATCTCCCTCTGAGAATCTCATTTCATTCAGACTATCAGTTAGATTAGAAATACCCTAATTATCCCACTGAAATTAAATTACTTTATGTAAGGGTGATATAATGAACAACGATAAAGAAGCTATACAACCAATCATCCTATTAGTCACAGCAAGACTAGACTATACACTAAATGGCTCTGGTTTGATTATTGCAGGCTGGTCTGTACCACATAAACTGGGGGGGGAAGGGAAGGACCTAGGAGAAGATTAGTTTTGATTTCCTTTCCTATTTTACTGGAAGGAAGAAAGTCACATTTTAATTCACAGTGCAAGCATTCTAGATGAAAAATGTGTAAAGTTGCCTGTCAGAGAAGGCAGAGTGTAGCAGAGACGATGAATTATGAAGAGGTGATTGGGATCTTTCTTAGCACATGGTGGATTTTGTGTTTACAGAGAGCAGGAGGAGAGCTGTAGGAAGGCAGGTAGACTGCTCAGCTAGCAAACTTTATCACAGGGTCATTCTTTTCTAGATACATTTGCAATCACGTGCAGCCATCGCTGCTGGAGGAAGGTGAAGGTTTAGCTGACCTTGAAGAGTAGTTTCACTGGCTCGAGAAGGTCAGCTGTTTGGAGTAAGCTGAAAAAGCTGCATGTTTAATTTTTACTTAGTCTAGGACCGAACAAACATTCTGTTTTAATTGATGTTGCAGTGTCCTGGCAGACCCAGTGAGTCATTGACCAGCCCATTGTGGGTGTATGTTTCTGTCAGAAAAGCCACAATTGTGATGAGTTGTGATTTTCACTTACAGTGGAAATTCCCTTAGAGTGATTAAAAGGTGCAGAGAGAAAACAAATCAACAGCTTGTTTCTGCTGGTTGACTTTCTCAGTCAGAATTTCAGAGCTGTTTACTGAGTAACCATTTTGAAGAACCGAGGGGTGCTACTCTATAAGGACAGATAACTGCTTTGAATGGACAGAAGATCTGCAGAGATCTGCTTAATCTAGATTTGCTTACTTCCATTATTATACTTCAGAAATTCTACTTGAAAGGATAATTAATAATTTATCACTTAATATCCTAATGTTCTTAATGAAACAGATACTGTAAGGTGCTAATATCCCAAAACTAGCTGGATATATAAGGGGGGGGGTATTTATAGCTGGAATTAATTCAGGTGTAAATGTTAAATGACTATTTTAAAACATGGATGCGAATGAAACACCGGTCTAGAGAAGTATCCTAGGAAATGGAATAAAAGCAGGAATGTCTTGCTACTTTGATCTTCTAGCAGTCTGTCTTTATTGGACTTTATGCTGTGCTACAGGGCTGCACCGCTTTGCTCAATTTCAATCCTGCACAAATGCAGACTGGGCACTGAAAGCGTTAGGCTTTTTTTTTGAATAAGGCTTCAAGTTATTTGTCATAAAACATTTATAATTAAAAACATGGTTTTCTATGAAGGAAGATGATAATTTAAAGTTTCATTTTCTTCTCTTATGTCATCAGTCAATAGTGTAAAATGTGCTGTGATGCAGTGCTGGCCCACTAGCATTTCCCTGAGTTCTAATCTTCTCTTCTGAAGATAATTGGAAAAACTAATTCAATTACACTATGTGTTATTCAGGGTTTACCTTTTAACAGTCATACAATAGAATCATGCTTTGGAAAGGGAGCAAGCCATCGGAATATCACAGAAATATCACAGAAAATGTTTCTTCAGAATTCTAGGATGCTTTTTTCTTTTATTCAATAAATACTGGATGGTTAAATGCCTTATTTAAACATAAACAGAATAAGAGTATGAAATATATCATTTCTGCTGACAAGAATTGCAAAGTATAATTTGTGATGAGCCATATATCTCAACTGCTGGTACAAGTTCTGGTTTTTTTAACTCAGTAAGTAATCTGCACCTATATATTAGAAATTAAAATCACTTTTCTCCTCTCAGAAAATACCTAAGGAATAAAGTATTTCAGTTATGAGGTGGGAATGAAGGTAGAACACTTTCAATGAAAAGAGTAAAATAAAAAATATCCAAGTGAATCAATATTGATGCCAAGAGACTGTAACTTGACTTGTGTAGGATCTCTGAGGGAATATTAAGCCTTCTTTAACTGATCATATGTGACTTCTGTTCAAGTCTCTGGATAGGTAGGGACAATGGCACTTCACAAAAAAAATTTCATGAGACTTTGTTACCTTGGAGTTTTCAATTTAAGAAAAATTTACTTAGCTGGAAGTAATATGCACTGTTTTAATCATGGTGTCTGGAGGTAGCAGAATTTCCCCATTGCTTTGAGCAGAAATTCGTGCTGTTTTCATAGATTACTCCCTGAACACCCATTTATATCTTCCATTTTTTTCTTTATTCTCTCTGCCTATCCTCTGATTTTCATGTGTGATTAGAAGAGGGGGTATGAGAAATAAATATTGAGCCAGCTGGTGAATGGAAATGCCTTCAAATGAAGGTGCTTTTGAAATTAAAATAGTACTGACAACAAAGAATATCAATTGGAGTTTTCTTAAAAAGATATTATTATGGACTAGCAGAGTCAGCAACCTGTTCTGTGAGGCTTAGTAAGATCCTGTGGAATAACCATGATTTGATAGTTAAACAGCTGGAGAGGACCACCAGGACTGCCAAGGACCTTCAGTAAATGTCATTATGATCATTGAAATGGATCCCCTGCCCTGGAGGCAGCTTTAATGCTATGATTTATACCTCATGTAATTTTCTTCAAGCCTGGATCTCCAAGAGCCACTATTTGGACTGCCATGGACCCTCTATACACATGAGATTTTGTGGTAAGTTGATATCCTGTTTACTGGATAATACTGGATAAGGTTAGAGTTCTTTTAAGATCTCAGCCTTCTTCTTTTTTATTTTTTTTTTCCTCTCCAAAGAAACAATCAATTATTTCCCTATTTGTGTGAAATTTCCTGTAAAAATATTTTGAATGTGGATGCCCTATATGTCCCTTTGAAGAGGGTGGGGAAAATAGTGCCTGGAACAGGGTGTAAAGTACACCTGAGTACAATTTATCACAGTGTGGTGAAGCCAGATCAAGCAAGAGAGTAGAATAATTAAATGGGTGATTGATAAGCAACAGTAGGGTAGATGGGATATTTAGAAAAACAGAAGTATTTAATGGAGGAGCCTAAAACCTTTCATGAGTGCATAAGTTTATGTAATAATCTATTTTAGCATTTTAAAAAGACATTATGTTCTGTAAACACTTATAGGAGGTGCTTTAACCTATCAGCTGTGTTGATATGTCTGGAACGTTTCACAAGAAAATATTTGTGCAGGATTTATTTATAGGCTGGGGAGCTGGACAGAGAGAAGCCTGAAGAGGTTCAGCAAGGGCAAGTGTAGGGTCCTGCACCTGGAGAGGAATTAATCCAAGCACCAGGACAGGTTGGAGGCTGACCTGCTGGAGAGCAGCTCTGCTGAGAAGGACCTGAGACGTTTGGGGGATGACAGGTTGACCATAAGCCAGCAGTGCATCCTTACAGCCAGGGGGGCCAATGGTATCCTGGGGTGCGTCGGGAAGAGTGTGTCCAGCAGGTCGAGGGAGGTGATCGATCCCCCTCTGCTCAGCCCTAGTGAGACCATTTCTGCAGTGTTGTGTTCAATTCTGGTCTCCCCAGTTCGAGGAAGAGAGGGAGCTGCTGGAGAGGGTCCGGTGGGTTCATCCATCCAGCCACAAGGATGTGAGGGGTCTGGAGCTTCTCTCTTAGGAGGAGAGACTGCGGGAACTGGGCCTGTTTAGTCTGGAGAAGAGAAGATTGAGGGGGGATTTCATCAATGCACACAAACATCTCAAAGGCAGGTGACAAGAGGATGGTGCCAGACTCCTGGTGGTGGTGCTCAGTGACAGGATGAGGAGCAATGGCCATAAACTAAAACACAAAAAGTTCCACCTCAACATAAGGAAGATCTTCTTCACATGGAGGGTGGCAGAGCACTGGAACAGGTGGCCCAGGAAGATCATGGAATTTCCTTCTCTGGAGACATCCAGAACCCACCTGTGTAACCTGCTTGAGGTGACCATGCCTTGGCAGGGGAGTTGGGCTGGATGCACTCCAGAGGTCCCTTCCAACCCTGACTTGATCTGTCTCAAGTTAAAAGTTGTTAGCATCAATTATTAGAAATTAAATATTGTAAATGGAAAACTCCAAGTTGAATTTTAAAGCTTAGGCTGGACATGCCTCTGGATAGGGATCATATTCTTTTGCAATCTGACAGTTTAGGGATGCACCTTTATAAGCAGGACTGGGGCTCTTAGATCTTGCCCTTAATAGAAGGTAATGTATTGAATAGGTTCTGTCAGGTTGCTTCTTTTAGCGTTCTCAAAATAATATGAAGAATATCTTGTAAGAAATGTGGTACAGAAAAACAGACAGGGATGGTGAGCAATTTTCTCAGTTCACACTGTAAAACCTATGTTATATCAAAATTAGCTGCACTTAAAAAGAGCTTTGGATGGGTGTATGAGAAGTTCTACCTTTCAAAGTGGAACTTTGGTTATCAAATTTAAGCAAAATTTGGATTTGTCTTATATCAGTGTTTAGCACAGCTTGTGTTGATGCCTTCAGACTTCCTGTGGGATTAAATCATATCAACTTCGCTGTGCAGATCACTATCTAAGCAAAGGTGTATCAAGGTGTAATTACTCCTATGTGTCTGTGGCAATGTGTCTTGCTGTAAGGTGGTGGGAACACAAATTCCTTTACATTTCAACGTCCAACCAGTGATTTCAATTCATGTGCTACAAGTTTTTGATTGTGAAGAAATCAATCTCATTACTCCATATGCTTTTCTAGACTAAAGCATTTTATGTTGTTTCTTGCTTTGTATTCTGGCTGTGGTTTGTTTCAGAATGGTATCTAAGTTTTAGGCTTCTGATTTTTAAAGAGGAAGTGTTTAACCTGAAGTTTTGAATTGCATTTGCTGCATGAATTCTCCTGATCATAGCAGTTTTTCACAGCCAGGTAACAATGTTATGCACTTTGATGGATGTTAAGGCAGGGGTGCTTCCCTTTTTCAAGGTTAACCCAAGTGGCAGCTAACCCTTGTTTGACTCAAGGAAGGATTTTGCTTTTGGATCTAAAGGGTGACAATTCCGTGGCTAATTCTTGATATGTCCATCTTCACCAGATCTACATTGCAGAATGGTAGAAAAGGGGATTAATCCAATTCTGAAGACTTATATTTACAGAAACTGGACATATAAAATTCACATAGAAGTGTGATGCAAGAAGTAGTTGTAACAAAAAAGGGAAACATTCCCCAAATATTTTAATATGGAGATATGTATATATGTAGAATATGAATACTATATATGATATTTATATGTTAAAGAAAATTTGACAGTGCTAAGTATTAAAAAGTCCACCAAACTGTTCTTTTTTGCATCATCACAATTTACTTTCTATTCATTAGGATCTATTCTAAACACACTTTTTTTCCTCCTTTCTTCTTTTTCTCTTTTTTTCTTTTTTTAAATGTCATGTCATTTTCATGTCATATAACTCAAGTTAGTTTATCATGAGAGCTAAATAAGTCTGTGCTAAATATGGGTTATTTAAAATCCCTGAAAGTAAGGAAATAGTATCATCTTGAATTTCAGCTAAAACTTTTTTACTTTTAGGGCAAGATGTTTGCTTCTGATGGCAAGAATTATTCTTTTCTTTTTTTTCTTTTTTTTCTTTGTTCTCCCTTTCCTTTTGAAATCATTCTAGGGTCTATAATGAGCTTCAGGAGTAACTACCTCTTGTTTCTACTCTGTTCGTGACAGAAGATCAGGGAAAGAGACACTCCGTTGGCATAATATGGGAATTTTAAACAAATCAGAAGACAAGCATGCAGAGAAAGTATTAACTCAATGGGCAGTAAAACTCTAAGATCAATTGCCACAGAAAGTTGCAGAGACACAGCATCTGCAGGTTCAAAGAGGGAGTAGTCAAATTGATGGACAACAGGTTTGTAAAAAAATACTGAAAGGATTAAGTGGGGTTGTGCCTTAGAAATATGCCAAGACAACACTTTTGGATGCTAGAAGATGCAAGGAAAATGAACCACAGAAAATGGTCGAGGTTACCTGCTCTTATGACAGAGCATCTTCTATGTTCTGTGTGAGACAGGATGCTTCCCTGGAGGGACCACTCACCTGGCCCAGCAAACACTGTCTGTGCTCAGAAAAGAAGCCACATAATGTTGACCTCCTATTGAAGCCTTGTCTTTGCTCTTTGATCCCTGGCACTGTTGAAGTCAGTGCTTTGGTTCTCTGTCCTTCTGCATTTCAGAGGCAGGAGAGAGCATCAAGCAACTTCCTCACTTTGTGCACATGCATTTGAACTTTCCCTTGTAATGCAGAACCTCCAGAGGACATGGAAACGGATCTTCTTGTTTTATCTGGGCTTTCTGGAGTAAACCTAAAGGGATGAACATGCCCTATCTTTGCAAAAAGAGGAGGAGTGGTAGCTACATGAAGTTTATTACGCCCCATCAAGTCTGCCAAGTTTAATCTTCCATTACAGAGAGAGAGCTGGCTGTGAAATGGTTAGGATTGACTGACAACACTTAACTAACCACTGAGAATGATTTTGTCTTTGTAGTACAATTCATGTCTTTCCATCATGTCCGTATGTGTAGTGTTTTCAGATGAGTTTAATTATGAGTGATGAACAGTAGCTTTGTGGACGTGCTTTCCCCTGTAACACTGTAACTGATTGCTGTTCATCTGGACTTGTCACCAGTATTCACAACTGTCCCAGGTTTGCACGTATCTGGGGATTTGGAGGGGAATTTGAATTTTTGTTTTGTCCTGATTTGAGGTTTGTTTGTTTGTTTATTTAATTGTTGTTTAAATTTTGAGCAAAAGTTTTGGGTTTTCATTTGCAATTACCCAAGAATATTTCTGGTTGAATAAATGTGAGGCAGTACCCTTGTTCTCATTTGTGATTTCTCAGAGTAGATACCCATTTAATTTTTAGTCTCCTGAGTGCTTCTCAGCACTGAAAGGAAATGCAAAAGGCATAAATTTTTCTGCTCAGTACTCCTTTTGCTGATATTAGTGAAGTGGTTGCTCTGTGTATGTGCTACAGAGTTGCATCAGCCATCTTCCTATGACATGAGAAACTGAGATCATGAAGTCTTCTGCTCAAAGCAAAACTTGATCTTCATTTTGGGAGAAACAAACTTATTTCCCACTTACTTGTCTATTTATATTTAGCTCAACAGCTTTTAGATTGTGAAAAGCAGCATCAATAGGAAGAAGAATAGAAGACTGTTGCAAAGAATACAGAGAGTTAGGTGATAAAATAAATGTATAGAAATTAATGTATTCTGTATTACTGCACTGTCATGTGGCGTTATATTCTTTATGTGCTCAAAAGAAAGTGACGACTGCTTTTCCCTCCAGTGTGTACATGTTGGCATTTGCTTGTATTTGATTTCATCCCTGATGCTAATTTTATACTGAAGCTGAGGTGACCTTTATGTGTACCACTTTTCCAGGTGTTGCCTACTTTCACCCACACAGTAACCACTGTTTGCGTTTCTCATGGGTAAACCACTAGGGACTAGCTTCTGGCACCTTCTCTGCTGAGCTTTACTTTGATAATTACGCTCATCTAAAAGGAAACACATTTGTTGGAAACTTCTGAAATTAGTAGAATCAACTTCAGAACAACCCCTTGAATTGGCTCATAGGTGTATTAGGAGGAGGCAGATGGATTGTGGACTTGGAGTCCACAGCAAAAGTCCAAGATTTCTTCTCTCCATACACTACTGCTGACACTGAATAATTTCTGCCATTTTTATAGGGTTTCTCTCCAGTTTTAGTAGTGCATGTAGGAAAGACATTTTAATACATCTTCCAAATGTGGAGAACTTTTACTTGGCAGGCAGGTTTGCTGCTCTGCTCAGCCATGTGAGTAAGACGCAATCATTGCCATAATTCACAAACATAAGATATCTGAGTTAGAATTTTTGCTGTTGGGAAAGGGTTTCTTTCTAAAACTAGCTAAAAATTAGTAATTGTAGAAGAAATTTAACTTGAGTGCAGCTGGGACAAGTTGACATGCACTGACACATAGGGACAAGTTGTCATTTTGGTATGGGCTCAGATGGCCATCCTGTGCACTCCATCTAGCAAGCAATGTGCTAACAACATTTTTAATCTTCACTGAGGGTGGAAAGATAGGGGTTGTATTCTTAACCAAACATTTAAGCCTCTTTCCTTTGATCTTGATCATTTTAGTGAAATGTTTAAGTCCATTTGTTACATTGGCGGTTGTGTGAACAGAACTGCTCATTTCAGCTGTTGAAAGTTGATGCAGGCCAAAGGGAGGACCACAGACATTGCCAGCCCAATTAAAAATGTGGACATCTGCATAGAGCATGCAAGGCCTTGGTCCACAGGTCAAAGTGCCAAACTCCTCTTCGTGTCCTGCTCTCACAAAATTGATTTGGCATGTCTTTCATTCCTTCTAAGTGTACAGCTGCTGAAAGTCCATGTCAGATAGTTACAGGAGGCATCATAAGGGTTTGAGTCTAATTGGTGTTAGAGTTTTTGAGTTAAAAGCCAAGGCATTACACTCTTTTTTAAAAATACAGCTGTAGTTTGCAATAAAACAAACAAACAAACAAGCAACCAGAAACAAAAACAACAACAAAAAAGACGTTTTTGTTTTCAGTCTTGTCCATTCATCAATCCTTGTCCATCCTTCTGTTCCCTTCCCGAATCAGCGATGTCCCCTCCCTGCCCACCTGGCACCAGATGTGCTGTCAGGCACTGCTGTGTGTCCCTAGTCCTCCGAGTGGCAGAATGCAAAATCTCAGGTGACATTCACCTGGAAGCGCTTAGCCCTCAACAGCTGCAGCCCCTTGATTACCTTGCCCGCCTCGGCGGCTCCGTGCCGCCACCGTATCAATTGCTTGTCAATTCGGCTTAGCCGTGACTTTGACTGACTGGAATGAGGGAAGTGGGAGTGGGGTGTAGGCGAATGGTTAAAATTAATTGCTACATAAGAAAAAATTGAAAGATAATTATTCCTGCTTTCCTGTCAGTGCTCGAGGGTAGATGACCTCATTAACTTGCAGCTTGTACACAATTCAATTACTAGGAGATGGAAAATACATTTTTAATTACCTCGGTGGCTTGTGCTCCATTCATCTCCATTTGCATGGCTTTTTTACTGTTGTGTTCTGAAGAAGTAGGGTGGTCTTACTAAAGCTGTGGTAAGACCTTGGTTCTTGCTACAATTATTCTTGTTTGAGGTAGGATATTAAATGTGTGAGATTAACCCTGTGGTGCCAGGTGAGTTGGGAGGTCCTGTGGTGGCACTAAGCTGTTTTTAGTTACTTTGTCATGTCAGGATTTTGAAACTTATCCTGTCAAATAATTACAGAGGATAACTTGGTTCCTTTGTGCATTTTATTGCTACATAATTCAAGAAAGAATTAAACTAGTGAATAATAAGTAGATCACCTAGTTAGACAAATATCATATCGATGTATGTCATGGGAAAGGATTCTTTTGTAATTTCTAAAAGCCTATTATGGCATTTACTGAATTAATAATGACTTAATTGTTTAAATACATAGCTTGACAATTATTTTAATGCATGAGTTTTTAAAACTGTCAGTCATGTGCTGAAGTGTACAATACTCATGGAAAGAATATTTGTTCATCACTAATCATTTAAATTAAAACTACTGCAGTATTGAAAGGCTCAGAGCTAAGAATTGAGGAACCTCATGACCCTCTGGTGTGCAGAGTTTTCTGGTTTTTTTTTCAGGAAAGGTTTGTCAAAGATTATACAGAACTGATCTGGAGTGTTTCAACTCCTGCCAGTCATAGCGTGACACAGACCAATTCCCTGCTCTGATGGTGCACACTGTCTTGATGGGGAAATAGGAAATAAAGTACAGGTCACAGAGAAGTTGTTGATTGTTGAGTCATAAGAAAGTTTTGAGGGAAGCTGTGAGGTACAAGTTGTGCTATTTAGTGGTGGGACCTGAATACATTTTATATGATCTATATTTTGTCACTATGTCGCTCTCTGAAAAAAAAAAAAAGGAACATAATGCAGGCATTCTTGAACCATTCATGAAAACTTCATTGTGAGTGTATTAGTCCTGCTTAATTCTTCTCTAATGAGCATTAAGGCAAGATAAGGTGCTGTAAAGGCTGGGTGTCAGAGAGCCTTTAATGCTGTTCTAAGAACGTGTACTGAGAACAAAACCCTCGGTCCATGGCACGCTCTCAGCTCTGACCTGCTACGGAGCATCCTTTTGGGAGACCTGTGAGAAAGTGATAGTGACGATTTAGTCACTCCTTCCTCTTGCTGGCCAGTGCCCCAGTGTGGTCCAAGGGATAATGAAATACAATCTTCTTGCTATACAAGAACATTTAGGGTGTTTATTCTGTAAAATTGCTGTTTGGAAAAAAAAAATGAACTATGGTTGGTCTACTACATATCTTCTCCAACTAGCAAATTTATGGTGACATTTTTCTTCAAGGATATCTGCTAAAGAAACATAGCAGAGTTCCTTCACTGAGCAGTCTTTCAGAAGCCTGCATGTGAGTAACTTTAAAGTGAAAGACTGTGAATATTTTGAATCATCTATGTTGGTTATTTCATTTTTTTTAATGTTTCCAGTATTTCTTAACCCAGGAAGACATCTAAATCACCATCCTTGGAAAGATTGCCTTTCTGGATTTGTACTGTCTTAGTATGGGACATACAAAATGCTATATTAAGGAATCAGTTGCTTGCATGTCTGGAGAGAAATTATGTTGGATTTTGCTTATATATTATGAAATACAGCTCCAATTTCTCAGGGATATTTTTTGGTGTGAGGGTTTTCTTGGTAATGTTTAATGATTTACTGTTAGGTTTGGTGGTCCTAGTGTCAGCAAAGTATCAAGTGCAGCCAAAATTCATGGCATCAGCGTGAGGTGCAATGTCTGTTACCCGTTGCACAGTGTTTACTTTGACATACAGTATATTTCCACTGTTCTTCCAGAGATAAACAACACTGTAGTTCTGAACTTTTTCTGTTTGTTATCAACAGTCAAGTCAACAGATGTAACCCAAAGTATAAAAGCATTTTAAGAATATGGATATATGGAAGCAAATGTGGACTTGAAATAACAGTTGGAGGAAATGCACACAAGCATACTTTGCTTGGAATACACCCTTCTCTTCTGCTTCCACTGATTATTAGTACATCAGTATATGTTGATCAAAAAAATTAGGTCATCTGAAATACATGCAGGGCTTCTGCAGCTGCCTGGCCTGTAAAGACTTTGAAATGGATGTGACTACAACAAAATTATTTATTGTGCTATACCAGTGCTCTATTTAGGGAGAATGAATATAAATGGTAAAATAATAATTGGAAACTTACTTAAGTGTGACATTTGGGCCAGCATCAGGATCCATTTCCCTCTGGAGAGGCCCCACATTTCTTCTATTCTTCCAGTCTTTCTTTTATCACCAACTTTCTATAGAAACTTTTCTTGTTGCCCTGACATCCCTGTCCAGATTTAATTCTGTCACAGCTCTGGCTTTTCTCACCTGATCCATGGCTGCTCAGACAATTACTCTTCATTCTTCACATGTTACCTGTCCTTGCTTCCACCATCTGTAGGCTTCCTTTTTGTGTTTGAGTTTGCTCAGGAGCTCCTTGTTCATCCATACAGGCCTCTTTTCCTTTTTGCCTGACTTCCACTCTGTTGGGATGCATCACTCCTGAGCTTGGAGAAGATCAACCTGCTTTCTTGGGGCCCTCTTCCCTTCAGGGCTTTATCTCATGGCACTCTATCAGGTATGATACCTGCAGGGTGTATTTGGAGATTAAAGACTTCAGACACAAATTCCCAGCTAAATGCTGGAATGTATGAGAGGTTCTAACATCGTTCTGGAAATGTTTCCAGCCTTGACACATAAAGCTGTGCTGGCACAAACCTAAAGGTGATCATCTTTTGCTATTGAAAACTTGGGCAAGGAAGGGGAGTGCATTCCACATTTTAGAAAGCTAAGGGAAATTGCATGTACAAAATGAAATTTCAAGTGAGACAATACCTCAGGACTGTTGGAAAACATATACTTAAAAAGATGTCATGGAAGAGTACTTATATTTAATGATCTCTTTCTCTGCTCACACGGTAGTAGTAACTTGTAGTTAACTTGTACTAAACAAATAGTAACTTGCTTTCTTGCAAAAATCTGTGTTGATCTAGTTTGTTGGCTCATTTCCAAAAGAGATTTGCACATGCTGACTATTAAAGGTTTCCTTTTAATCCTCTTTTGCCCTCCTGGTTGAAGAATTATGGGAGATCTTTTCCTTTTTTCTTTTTTTTCCCTCCTCCTTTTGCAATCAATAATATTACACTACTGCCAAAATAGTACAGGATTCAGTTATAATATCCAATACACAATATTCTCCAGTTATTGTGTTTGGCTATAGTAAGGATATTGCAGTCTCACAAAATACGTTTTATGGTTCTCAAAATCTTTAATAAGTCTATGCTGATATAAATTATAACACATCATTTAAATTACGAAGTCCAGATATCTTTTGTAAATGCAGAAAAACGGTTCGTTAGAATGATTTTTTTTTTTTGAGAGTCATATAAAGAAAAGGAATGGGCTCATTACAAAATATTTCACACATAATCTAACTAATTAACATAATAAATTGCAGGGAACCATATCGGATTATCATATAATTAAATAAATTCCATACGGGCCACATAAGTTAATGTTTTCTTTTTGGAAAATTGTATGTCTTGGCAAATAAAATATTCAGAGGATTAACTATAAAGAAAAAAATGGCTTTGTGTAATTATTGTCTCTTGTAATTTGAATTAGACATAATTACATTTCCTAAATATGAAAAGAAAATAAGTGTGATCTATAGAGAACAGACAACACCACCGAGACAAGTCTGTCTTTGTTTCCTGACCCATTAAGTGACAATTATGATACTTGTGTTAAACATCTTAGAAGTGGTATGAACTTGCCATAACTCTTCACTTATTCTGCTTGAAAAGATCATAGTAGGAATTGCTCTTGCTCTTCTACTTTTAAATGGAGACCATTATTTGTGCAATGCAAAAACTTCATGGAAAAATGTCATGTGCATCAAGTGCTGTTTTCACCACATACATAAAATAAAGGATTGCTTTTGTTGCACCTCCAAAGCCATGTAGCCTTCTAGAAGGTATTGCTGTAAACCTCAGTGAAATATGCGTGTCCTTATGTCCTGTCATAGGCCACTGGTCAGTGCCTGGGTGGTTTTGGTGGAAAACACACACTGCAGGTGTAAAGTGAGTGCGTGCATTTCAAGCTGAATTACTGATGCAAGTTGTTAATCTACTTAGTTTCTCCAGGGTTGTTTGGGTTTTCTTTCCCTCACCACTTATTTATTTAAAGTAAGGCAGCTGCCAGAGAGCATAAGATCTGAAATAAATTCAGTGGGAGTCTTATAATATATTTTACACCAGTTAGTGAATAATGCTTCAGAACTTTTTGCATACTTGTGGAGAGTTATATTTCCTAAACTCATATATATTTTTTGTATTGGTGAATATCTAGTTAAGAGTATTGTATGAGCTTGAGGATCTATGTACAGAGTTTACAAACTTTGTCTACTATTTTTGTTGCTCAGTCTCTGCTAGACTAAATAATTTATATTACTGAAAGCAGATCTGCTCATGTATTCTTAGATGGGAAACATATTTTGGCCTTTGCATGGAATTTATCTGTGAATTGCCTACTTATGGTTTATTCTGTTGTGACAAAAGCAAATTATAGGGATGAAATATAATTATGTGGTTTAAATAAATACTTGCTGAGGTTACTTCAGCATTATTTATTATTTACTTTTTGATAGGAAGTAGTCTTAAATGAAGTAAATATGGTTTTTTTCTGAGATCCTTTATGAGAGATGCTTCTCAGAATGGACCTGTTGCTCTATCATAATTTAATTTTTTTTTTTTTGCCTCTGTGTATGTGATTAAAATATCTTTAGATTGTCTGCTGTGTGTTAATATTTCCTAGGCAGATTTTTGAATTAGTTTTTCTTTTTTTTAATGTAAATATTTGGTTTAGGTATAAGAGGTTATGTTATATCTTACATGTGTGTGTTGTTACATCATCCAGTGTGTTTTGCTGTTAAACTCTGATTTCTCCTTGGGACTTCTGTCTCATTGATTATGAGAAAGGCCAGTGAAAAATTCTCTTTCTCCATGTGTGATATTTCCTGTAATTTACAGAATTTTGCTGATAATCGTCTTGTTTTTCCTAATATCTTTCCATGAAAAAAGTATCTCCATCCATGAAATTCTGTGGGATCCTTTGATTTGCAGCAGCCAAAGCTAAAGATAAAAAAGGTAATGGATGTAATAGCAGTGGTTTTATTTCTTGCTTTCCTGGAAGGCCGTGTGTGTTGGTCATATGGTTGCTTTTTATTTACTGTGCTTCTACAGTGAGAAGATGTTATCCACACATTTAGATTCTCTGAATATGCCATGGAAATTAATGTTCAGACTTTTTTAGCATCTAGCGTTAAAATGCTAAGCAGTTTATTTACTGGATATTCTGGCCCTGTTTTTCCTGAAATTTGAATGCCGTTGTGTTTCTAAACTGCCTTTTGTGAAGACAACACAGAGAAACTCTGAGGTTTTCCAAAGTTATACCATTTTGAACATACAGACCTCTATCATCTACACAACATTATGTGCCCACTTTTTTCCCAATTATTTAAAAATAAAGATACAAATTGGTTTGGAACAAGTACTTGTCTTCTTCCCATGGGACACCTTTTCCTGGACTGTTTACTGAGCCTTACTCAGGCCTTCAGGTTGGAAGGTGACCTCGAGGATCATATGGTTGAACCTTTCTTGGCAAAAGCACAGTCTAGACAAGATGGCACAGCACCCTGCTAAGCTGAACCTTAAAAATGCCCAAAGTTGGGGAAACTACCATTTCCCTGAGGACATTATTACAATGGCCGAATGTTCTCATTGTGAAAAATTTTCCTCTTGTGTCTAACTGGAAAGTCCCCAGGATGGTACCAATTACCCCTCAGCTCTTTGTAGAAAGGGAGTCTCCACCTTCTTAGTATAGACACTCTTTAAACACCAGAATATCCTGGTAAGGTCTCCTCTAAGCCTTCTTCTTTCAAGGCTGAACAAACTCTTAGCCTTTCCTCATATGTCAGGCTTCCCTGTCTTTATGGCCTTGTCCAAGCCATCCACAACTCTTTTATATAAAACTCAACAGAGTTCCAGGTGTGGCCTGACAACAACTTCAGTTTTGACAGTACCTTAGTACTCCCTGCTGTCAACACTCATCTTGACATGTTTAAAGTCAATTTAGATTATTTCATTAGCAGATCCTTAGATGGCGGGATGGCATTTTGATCAAAAGACTTTTCAGTACTGCCTAAATAATAACCATGTGTGTTTACTTTGGCAATTTTGACAATTCCTGTGAGTAGAACTCGAGGCTTTCACTCCTCTTCCCAGATACTGTACTTGTTTAGCTTCATGCTGCACTGGGAGAACAGCTGATGTGTTTCTATTTGGCCTCATAGTGACATAAAGAAGACTCAGTCAGGGTCAGACTTTCAGCTCCTTCTCTCTGCTGCTTTGCCCTGCTCAGTCCACAGAACACCTCTAGATGTCTATTTTGTAGACTCAGACAGATCCAGTGAAACGCACTGTGGTGCACAATTTCCAGGCCAATCCAAAACACCTGTCTGTTAAGCTGGTTTTAAGTATGATCATCCTTTGGCCTCTCCCATTCCATTTAAAAGTACACCCATATTCAAAGAAAATTTCCTTTAATAACTACCTTGTCTGCTTCTCTTGGAAATCTTTGTCAGTCTTGTCTGATCCTAATGTTTAATGACAATTCACTAAAAACAATCAATTATTTTCTTACATATCTTTGGGTTTGGGGTATTTTACTGCATGCGAATAGGTCTATGGGGAGACCATTTCCCCAGTATCTGTGAAATAACAAGATTTTAATTGTGCTAAAGTCAGTTAAGAGAAATATTTTTTGACTCCGTAGTCTCTTGATTCTCCTTTTCTATTTATGTATTCCTTGTTAAACACTTTAAGTAGTGAGAAGTGTTCTGAAACTTAGTTATCATTCCTGCTTCTCTAGCTTTGCCTGTCCTGTAGAGTCCTCTTATTTTCTCTGTAAAATCAAAATTCCAAGTTTATATCTTGCTTTCCCATTCTTCAGATTTGTTTTTATTACCACCACATTAAAAACATTTTTACTTCCTTGGAGTTTCCTATTATGAGCTGTTTCTGACTTCCATCTTTGCAATAAATGATTAATTTCCTGTCCTTAAAACATTAAGTGGATTACTACTACATATCACATTCTGAAGGGAGGTGAGCATTAACTATGATCACTGCTGAACTGTGCTTATTCTCTCACAGTCCTTCCAGTGTTTGATTAAGGGCTTAGTCCAAGATCACTCTCAGCTTTCCACTTTTAGGTGTTTCACTGTAGTTCTTGCAAAAATCAGCTGGTGGTGAACCAAACATTAGTTTCCTAACCTGTGCTCTCAAGAGACATTTGGCCAATTGTCCCCATCTTCTCCTGCTCCACTACCCCCGTATTTTGTTTTCAACTGTTTTCTGATCTACAGACACCAGATGCCTTTCAAATTCTTTGGTCTTGAACATTTTCTACATATACAACTACGTTAATCTCTAATATCAGATGCAGAATGGAAATCACATGCAAATAGGAATGGGATTATGCCATTGTTCTCGTTAGTCCTTGTTCCAAAAATGATCACTTAGATATAGATTCAAAATTGTTGTTAGTGATCCTAGTAATTCAATTCTGCCAGGTGTTTAAATCTGACCTGTACAAAGACACTGAGGAATTTAGAATTGGGAGTTAGCCCAGATGCTGAAATGGCAGAAGCAGAACTGTAAGTCTTGTTATGGTTAAGCTGAAAATTCTGACCCAATTGATTCAATATTTATTTATATTGGTCTTTCTTTTGCCTCTGCCAAACACGTCTGCAGCACCAGGTAAGCAGATATCTGTGTTCTTGCTCTGGCATTTAAGATTCTAACAGACTTGCATAAGGATTCAGAGGTTCCTGGTTTGTCATAGTACTGAAATTGTAGTTTTTGTGGACTATGATGGTGGACAGCATTTTATTATGTTGTGTTTTAGGGGCATGTTCCCAGCTTGTATAGAACAGTGCTCTTGGCTTTTCCTGAACTGAGCTCATCACAAGCTGGGATTGAAGTGCTGCTGGCTGCACCACACTTAGGTGCCATTGTTCCACAATATCCTAGTGCTGTGTGAGGGATGACTTCTGCCCATCAGGAACCATTCTACTGGAATGCTTGACGTGTGAAATACAATACTGCAGGTGGGAAGGGATCTCTGTAAGTCATCTAATCCAATCTCTTGCTGAAGGCTCAACTAATAGAAAAGTTGCATCAGGTTACACCCGGCTTTTTTGAGTTTTGAGAAAAATTTATGTGTATGGAGATTGTGCAGTCTTTTTGGGCACCCGTTCTGTCCTGGTTATCTCATGAAAGTTCACTAATTCCAGCTCCAGACTCTTCCCATGACTGTGGATGTTGCTGGTATCCACAGGCACTGCAGCTGTAACTTCTCTTGCACCACAGACTGCACATACTCTGCTGTGGGAGTTGAGGTGTGGTAGCTCAAACACAGTAGATGTAGTGTAATAGTGAGATCTCTAACCAGCTGCATTTATGATAAGAGAATTTCCTATCTCCCTGTCTTTGCTTCATAAAACAATTAATACATTAAACCTAGGAAGCACTGGGACCATTTGCCAGTCACAAGACCTTTATTATTTGACATTTAATCTATCTTTGTGTAGACCTGGGTCACTTTATTCAGATAAGAGGTAGAAGGGGTCTATTTTTACACTAAGTGGTTGATCTGAACCCCCTAGGATATTACAGGGAGTTTTTTTAACCTAGTGAACACAAGAGGCCTATGGATAGTTTAGTGATGCAAGAAATCAGACATTTGCTTCTCACTTCCTTCCTCCTTTGCTGTTGACTTTCAGGCTTCCTATGATGCACCCCTGTGTGTACCCATGTCACAGGTAACTCTCCTGGTGCCTCTCTGTACTGGAAATGATAATTTGGCCTGGAGGATGTGTGGGACACCATGGATGGGGAAACACCCCTGTGTGAGAGCTTGATCCAAAAACTCCCAAAGTCACTGAGGGTTTCTCATTTTCTTATTACTTAAGCCAGGTCCTCCAGGAAGACACTTTTGTTTGGCTTGCCAGTGGTAAATTTTTAAAATATCGTTTCTTTTATTCACCTTCGCTTCATCTGTTTGGCGCTCTTCCTAATCTCCTTAATTCTGAAAAGTAATTTGCAAGTACAATATTTTGAGGCATAGGAAGAAGCTTTGATCTGTTTGTTCTCTTACTAAAACAAATGACACAATGGAAAAATAACACCGGGACATGAAAGGGAAGGAGGGGAGGAGGAGAGGAAGGCATCAGTAGGCGAGGGCAGAGGGAAGTGTCCTTGGGGAGGCTGATCGGGTTCTGAGGGACGTGGCAGGGCCCGATGGCCACTTGCTCCTTGCTCCAGCCATACCCTTCCGCAGCAGGGACTTGCTCTGCTCCTTTTTTTCTCTCTGTCGCTGCCCTCTTGGCTCAGGATGTTTTCCGTCTTCTCTATATTTCAAAGCTTTGTGGTAAATAATCAATTCAAACCAGCACCCAGTCTCTCTTTCTGTAATTCTGAAAACCCATTAAATTATATTGTTGGGGGAAAACAATAGTTGTGCTAATCATGCTCTGTGCATGTGCATCTTAATTTCCCCAGAGACCTGAATATGAATTTTTACTAACATGTTAATTTTGTGTGTTAATCAGTAGCTGTAGGCCGAATGAATGGATTGACTATGTAAAACTGTTTGATATTGAAACAACTCCTTTTGACCCCCTCAAATTGGCTTCATTCCACCGAAGACGGTTAAAGTTAATTAAGCACTCAATAGGTTTATGGTGTTTAAATTAAAATATATCACTACTCATTGTGTAGTCATCAAGCGAGGACGGCGCTTCCCCCCTCGCCGGTGCCGCCTCCGCGCCCGCTCCGCGCCCCGCGCACGGTGCGGCCGGGGGCGCCGCCAGGGTGCGCCGTGGC